>PVIY010002011.1:0-136008 GCA_004026745.1 Myrmecophaga tridactyla
GCTAACAAACTAGAACACATAGCCTATCAAGGAGCTCCAAAGTACAAAGTGAAATATTGGTAAAATTGAAGGGAGCAATAGATGTTTTGACAATAATAGTGGGAGACGTCAATATGCCACTCTCTTCTACAGCTAGAACAAGCAAACAGAAGATCAATATGGAAATAAAGAATCTAAACAATATGATAAATAAATTAGAATATAGAATATGCATTCTTCTCTAGTGCTCATAGCATGTTCTCCAGGATAGATCATATTCTAGGGTACAAAACAGATCTTTATAAATTTAAAACAGATTGATATTAATCAAAGTACTGTCTGACAATAATGGAATGACCAGGAAATCAACAATCACCAAGGAACCAGAACTTTCAAAATATATGAAGATTAAATTGCACACTAATAAACAATCAGTGGGTCAAAAAAGAAATTGCAAGAGAAGTCAGTAAATATCTGGAGATGTATGAAAATGAGAATACAACATATCAGAACTTTTGGAATGCAGCAAAAGCAGTGCTAAGTGGGAAATTTATTGCCTTAAATGCCTATATTTAAAAAAGAAGAAAGAGGAAAAATTGAAGACTTAAGAGCTCACCTGGAGGAACTAGAAAAAGAACAGCAAACTAATCCCAAAGTAAATGGAGGAAGAGAAATAGCAAAGATTAAGGCAGAAATAAATGAATGGGAGAACAAAAAAGAGTAGAAAGAATCAATAAAATCAAAATTTCATTTTTTTTAGAAAATCATTAAAATTGATGGACCCTTAGTGAGGCTGACAAAGGAAAAAAAAAGAGAGGATACAAATAAATAATATCAGAAATGGGAGAGGCGTCATTACTATGTGTGAAAGTTACTCTTTTTTCTGCAGAAAATAGGCACAGGAAGAAAAAACCTTTCACAGAAAGTCATAAAGCAAGGAAGATTCTGTCTCCAGCCAGAGTCTTGAGTTTATTTATTTATTTTTTTGGCTACTTATCAGGTAAAGGAGCCATTTGGAGTTAAGCTATCCTTTGAATACCGGGGGGTGGGGGTGGGTGGGAGGGGGAGGTTCCCACTTGCCTTGAGGAGGTATCTTTAATTTCAAGAACAAAGCAGGAATTTTCCCATGAGTTGGAGGAGAGGTTCCAGATAAGCAAAGCATACAGATATGCAAATGACACAACAAAACAGATAAACATCTTGAGTTGTTTTCAACTCTCATGCTGTTTTCAGCCTCAAGTTGACAAACAGCAAACAAAAGACAAACTCAGTCGTTTTTCACTGCTTGTGTAAAACTGTGCAAACACAGAGTAAGCTTACAAATGCTTTAACCATATCCTCCCCACACATGGGGACCCTGAAGAAATAAAAAATCATAATATGATACTATGAACAAAAACTATGAACAAAATCAACTAGATAACTTAGATGAAATGGACAAATTTCTAGAAACATGAGCAACCAACACAGACCCAAGAGGAAATGGAAGACCTGAACAAATCAGTTACAAGTAAAAGGATGCAATCAGTCATCAAAAATCTTCTCACAAAGAAAAGCCCAGGACCAGATGGCTTCACAGGGGAATTTCATCAAATAAGAACTAACATCATTCTGGCTCAACCTCTTCCAAAAAATTAAGGAAAAGTGAACATTAACTCATTTTATGAAGCTAACATCACTCTAATATCAAGACCAGATAAAGATGCTACAAGAAAGGGAAACTACAGGCCAGCCTCCCTACTGAATATAGATGCCAAAATTCCCAACACAATAATTGTAAATTGAATCCAGCAGTGCATTAATAGAATTATACACCATGACCAATTGGGGTTTATTCCAGACATGCAAAGGTGGTTCAACCCAAGAAAATCAGAGCATGTAATACAACATATTAACAAATCAAAAAGGAAAAATCACATGATCATCTCAAGTGATGCTGAAAATGCATTTCCCCAATTTCCCAGCATCCTTTTCTGATAAAACACTTGAAAGGTAGGAATCAAAGGAAACTTCCTCAGTACAGGATAATGGGCATATATGAAAAATCCAAAGTCAGTATCATGCTCAATAGTGAGACTGAAAACCTTTCCCCTGAGATCTGGAATGAAACAAGGATACCCACTATCACAACTATTGTTCAACATTGTGCTAGAAGATCTAGCTAGAGTGATATAGCAGGAAAAAAGTATAAAAGGCATCCAAATAGGAAAGGAAGAAATAAAACTTTCATTAATTGCAGATAACATGATTCCATATATGGAAAATCCTGAAAAATCTACAATAAAACTACCTGAGCTAATAAATAAATTCAGCAAAATGACCAGATACAGAGTTAAGGTACAAAAATCAGTAATGTTTCTATATACAAGTAATAATATCAATGAGGAGAAAATTAAAGAAAAAATTCCATTCAAAATATCCACTAAAAGAATCAAGTATTTACTTAACCAAGGATGTAAAGACTTGTACTCAGAAAACTATAAAGCATTGTCAAAAGAAATCAAAGAATATCTTAATAAGTTGAAAATATTCAGTGTTCACGGATAGGAAGGCAAAATATTATTAAGGTATTAATTCTACCCAAATTGATCTTCAGAGTCAGTGCAATACCAATCAGAATGACAAAAAATTACTCTGAATACTTGAAAAAGCTCATTAGTATATTATTTTGGAATGGAAAGGGCCCCTGAAGAACCAAAAACATACTAAAAAAGAAAAATGAAATTGGAGGGCTTACACTTCCTGATTTTGAAGCTTATTATAAAGCTACAGTGGTCAAAACAGCATGATATTGACACAAAGATAGACATATTTATCAATGGAATCAAATTGAGAGTTTAGAAATATACTTCCAGATCTATGGTCAATTCATCTTCAACAAGAATCCAAATCCACTGGACTGGGACAGAATGGTCTTTTCAATAAATAGGGCTGTGAGAACTGGATATCTGTAGACAAACGAAGAAAAGAAGACCACTCCCTCACACCCTATACAAAACTTTACTCAAAGGAATCAAAGACCTAAATGTAAAAGCTATGTACCATAAAACTTCTAGAATAAAATAAAGGGAAACATCTTCAAGCCCTAGTCATAGTCGGTAGCTTCTTAGACCTTACACATAAAGCACAAGAAATGAAAGAAAAAATAGATAGATGGCACCTCCTCAATCAAATATTTTTGTGCCTCAAAGGACATTGTTAAAAAGGTGAAGAGGCAGCCAACACAATGGGAGGAAATATTTGGAAACCAACCATATATCTGATAAGGCTTTGATATCCACTATATATAAAGAAATCATACAGCTCAATAACAAAAGAACACACAAACCAATTATAAAACAGGCAAAATAAATGAATAGATATTTTCCTGAAGAAGAAATACAAAGGGCTAAAAAGCACATGAAAAGATGTTCATCTTCATTAGCTATAAGGAAAATGCAAATCAAAACCACAATGAGATATAATCTCACACCTACAAAAATGGCTGCCATTAAACACACAGAAAACTACAAATATTGAAGAGGATGTGGAGCAATTGAAACACTGATTCACTGCTGGTGGGAATGTGTAATGGTACAGCTGCTTGGAAGACTATTTTGGCAGTTTCTCAGAAAAGTAAATATAGAGTTGCTCTATAACCTGGCAATACCTCTACTTGGTATATACCCAGAAGAACTGAAAGCAGTGGCATGAACAGGCATTTGCATCCTGATGTTCAAAGCAGCATTTTTCAATTGTGAATTGTCAAAAGATGGAAACATCCCAAGTGCCTATCAACAGATAAATGGATAAACAAAATGTAATATATACATATGATGGGATATTATGCAGCAATAAAAAGAAATGAAGTCCTGAAGCATATGACAGCATGGATGAACTTTGAGGACATAATGCTAAGAGAAATAAGCCAGACACAAAAGGATAAATACGGTATGATTTCACTAATATGAGTCCCCTGGAAAAGGTAAACTCAGAGACCTAAAATGTAGAATATAGGGGGAACTAGAGATAGAGAGGAGCTAGAGAAGGGGGAATGGTTACCTAATAAGCACAACCTAGTTAATGAGGTTGAACTTAGAAGTATGGGAATGGATAGAGGTGATGGTAGTCCATTAGTGGGCTTATAAATGATAGTGCCATACTGAAGGTGAATATGATTGAAAGGGGTTGTTGAGAGCCAAATATAAATAAGTTATTGCGTGAACTATTTAAAAGTATGACACTTGTACAAAGAGTTAATAATAAAATGGTATATGGGCAAACTACTTATTACATGCTATGTCCCATATTTAACAGGAATACATCACTAGAACCACAATAATACTAGGGGTAAATAATTGGGGGAAGTAAGAGTTAAGGGGAGCTTTGGATTTTATCTTTGGTGTGGGTGTGTCTGTCATTTTCACTTTCAAGCAATGTAAATTGTCTAAAATTGATAGTGATGATTGTCCAACCATGTGAGGAGACTGTGAAACATTGTTTATTTTGGATAGAATATATGCTGTATGAATATATCTCAATAAAATTGGCAGATTCACAATAAATAAGTAAACACAAAGATTTAAGATGTAGAGAAACTGTGCAGAAAGAAATATACCTATTCAGGGTTGGTAGGGTAGCAGACTGGGGTAGCCCCTCCAGAGGATAATGTAGTGGATCTACAAGAGACTAAATAGAGGGTTGTCATTTGATTTGGCAATCCCATTACTGGAAATATACTTGAAAGAACTGAAAGCAGTGACTCAAATAGGCATTTGAACATTTATCTATGGCGGCACTATTCATGATATCCAGTGGATAGAATTGACCAAAGTTCACACTGACTGAGAAGCAGAAGGGCAATCCGTGATGTACTCATGTGATGGAATAATTCATGGCTACAGAAAGGAATGAAGTCATGAGGCATGCAATGAGGTGAACGAACCATGAGGACATCACATTGAGCAAAATAAGCCAGAAATAAAAGGACAAATATTTTCTTGCAGAAGATAATTGTAAGAAAATTGGGGCCTAGATTGCAGGCTCTTACAGAAGTCACATTTATTCCTGACCTTTAAGCGTTATTTCTAAATTCTGAGATGCTGTGCTATATGTGTATAATTCGATATTTTTCTGAAACTTTGGGTACCTGTGTGACACCTAAGTCTCTGAGTTAGAGTTCTGCAGCACTGAAAGTCAGCATTCGTACACACAGCAACTATTAAAGAAGCTGAAAAAGAGGTCAGGCTTTAATTCAAGATAAGAAGGAAGCCAACCTGGTTAGGACCAAAGTAAATCAGAATACAGGGTAAAGGATGATAGTGTCTGTATATTAGAACTTCACCTACCATATGAGACCAAAAGAGGAGAGGTTTATATTGTCAAAAACTAAATGTTCTGTATACTCAATATAACTTAACCTGTCTGGCCAGTTCAGCTTAACAATCTAAATACATGGAACCTTGAACAAGGTCTTGCAATTCTTTATAGCTTAATGTAATTCCCAGATACATTCTAGAATTTGTTGGTGTTTTAGTTTGTAAGAGCTGCCAGAATGTAATATACCAGAAATGGAACAGCTTTCAAAAAGGGAATCTATTAAATTACAAGGTTACATCTCTAAGTCCATACAAATGTCCAAACTAAGGCATCCAGAGAAAGATACCTTAAGTCCAAAGAAAGGCTTATGTCTGTCACATGTGAAGGCACATAGCTGGCATCTGCTGGTCTTTATCCCTGGTTCCATTTTTTCCAGCTACTGATACCAGTGGTTTCCTCTCTAAGCATCTGTGGGCCTTCATCAGCTCCTCAGGGACACAAGTCTGAGTTCTGATTTGCTTAACATCTCATGGGAAGGCACATGGTGATGTCTGCTGGGCTCTGTCCTTGTTTAGGCATCTGCTTTCTCTGTCGGCATTCCAAACATCTCCAAACATCTGTGGCTCTGTTAGCTCTGAAGCGATCCTTCTCCAAACTTCTGCATCTGAGGTTTCTCCAAAATATTTTCCCCTTTAAACTAATCAAGACCAACTCAAATGGGTGGATTCACATTTCCAACTAATCAAAAAGCCATACCCACAATTGGGTGTGTCACATCTCCATGGAAGTATCTAACCAGTAAGTCACACCCACAACTGGGCATGTCACACCTCCAAGGAAACAATTCAGTCAAAGTTTCCCACCCTAAACAACAGTTCTGCCCCTCAAGATTGGATCAAGATTAAAACATGGCTTTTCTGAGGTACATAATAGCTTTAAACTGGCACAGTTGGTCAGATAATTAAAAAGTATTCACAAAGTTCCTTGAGAGACTCGATAAAAAATATGGAACTATTATACTTTCCCATGTGTGAAATCCCTGAAACACTCCTAAATATTAGGGACTCCCAAGTTATTAGGCCAAACCTTTGACCTTGAGACTTGCTCTCATGAAACATTTCTGTAATGGAGGAGCTAAGCCTAGCTATAATTATGCCTAAGAGTTACTTCCAGAGAACCTCTTTTATTGTTCAGACGTGGCCCCACTATAAGTCCAATACTACAACCAAAATCACTACCCTCCTCATGGGACATGATGTCCAGGGGTATAATTCTCCCTGGCAACATGAGACATGAGTCCCAGGGATGAGCCTGGTTCTGGCACCATGGGATCAGCAATACCTATCTGACCAAAAGGGGGGAAAGAAATGTAAGAAAATAAGGCATCAGTGGGTAAGAAGTTTCAAATAGATTCAAGAGGCTGTTCTGGAGGTTACTCTTATACAAACATCTGCTAGATATTGCTAATTGTCATGGTATGCCAAGCCCCGACTAATATTGCTGAGACTCTGTAGAAAGTTTTACTCACTAAAGTTGTTTTCCAGAAACCTAAAACCCCAGGTAGTTTCCTAGGCCAGATAAGTCCTGAAACCCAGAGTTACCAGTCTCTCGAAGAGCATCAACCAATTGTGTTCCCCACCCCATAATGTTGACACCGCTTTTCAAAATGAAGAAGTTAGAATGGACATTGCCCAAATATCCTTAAATATTGGGAGAAAGATCAAAAATGAAGGAGGAGTTGTAACAGAGAAGATAGGATTTAACAAATTAGTATGAGTACTGAATCATCATATTGATATTTCTTTTTAGTCTCCAGTGTCTTGGAGCAGCTAGAGGGAAATACTTGATGTTGTTGAACTGCAACCTATGCCATACTTTGAAATTTGTTTTAAAACAACTTGTTAAAATGTACTTTGAAAGGTGTCACTTTTTTGCATATATTTCACAATTTTAAAAAAAGCAACAGAAAAAATAAATCAATAGGTCATTCAATGTGTGGACTATTTCCTAGACTTTCAATTCTGTTCCTTTGATCTATGTGTCTATCATTGTGCCAGTACCATACTGCTTTCATCTGTATGATACAATTTGAAATCAAGGAGTAAGTCTGCAATCTGTTCTTCTTTTTCAAAATTGGCTTGGCTATTCAGGGCCCCTTGCAGTTCCATTTAAATTTGATGATCTGTTTTGCCATTTCTGGCAATAAATTGTGCTGGAGTTTTAATATGGATTACATTGAATTTGTGTATTGCTTTGGGAAATATTGACATACTAACAATGTTAATTCTTCAATCCATGAGTACAGGATGCAGTTTATTTAGGCCTTAAATCTCTTTCATCAATGTTTTGTGTTTTTCACTATATAAGTTGTGTGTTTCCTGAGTTAAATTTATTCCTAGATGTTTCTTCTTTTAGATGTTATTCTCCTATTTTTTTCTTTTTCTTTTTGTCTTTTCTTCTGGATGTTATTGTAAATGAATCACTTCCTTCATTTCCTCTTTGAATAGTTCATTGTTAGTGAATAGGAGCACACTTTTTTTGTGCTTGTGTTGATCTTGTATTCTGACACTTTACTGAAGTCATTTATTACCTCTAATAGTTTTCTTGTGGATTCCTTTGGGTTTTCTGCATAGGAAACCATGCTGCAAATAGAAATCATTGTTCTTCCTAATTTGGGTAACTTTTATTTCTTTTTCTTGACTAATCGCTCTGGCAAGAAATTCTAGTACAATATTGAATAGCAGTGGTGAAAGTGGGCATCTTTGTCTCATTCCCAATCTTAGGGAAAAAGCTTTAATTCTTTCACTATTGAGTAAATATTTTACTAGGTTAGCTGATAAAAAAAGATACCATCACAGAACTCTGCCAAATTTTATATGTAGAAAAGCCCTCTACATTTAAAAGGACATAACAATATAATTAACATATTGGAATGAAACAAATAATTTTCATTAAGGTGAGGTCCTCAGATTTTATCATATTTAAATCACAACTCAAAATTTCTATTTTTGAAACTTATTTGCAAAACAATCACGGTTCATTATTATTATTACTATTATTATTATTATTATTAAGCATCTTCAGCTACTACACTCTATTAGAACAAAATGGCATTTAAATTAAGAGCTGCTCCTGAAGACTTGCATTTTCCATCTTTATTTCCATATTTCTAAACAATTTTGCTAAACAGTTCTTTTTATACTAAAATAAGCTACCAAAATATAATGCCAATTTAAATTGCAACAATTATTTATATTAGTGGTGCCTGAAGAGAAAAAATATGATGTGGTAAATTAATCTTTGCGCAGTGAAGTACTCCTTAAAATAGGTTTTCAGCCTGCATAGTAATGAACTTTTGCTATCTCTAGTGAACAGACATCTTGAAATAACTATGTCCGAAGTTGTTTAAAATCCTTTCCTGAAAATTTCAGTTTTAGCAAGCCAAGGAAGACTGATTTCTTCCTTATAGTACCCAACAACACAAGTCCATTTTTTCCTTAATCCTTTGCTTAATGTAGAGAACTCATGAATCAGCTGTGACTTTTACATGCCTTCCCTTTGACCTTCCGAGTGATAATCATAGTAATGCTTGGCTGCTGAAAATCAATCAGCTTTCATAAGGCAGCAGCCTTTAGATTAATCTCATATTATTAATTTTATAAGTTTAAAAGCAAGCAAGACAGACATGATGACTTTCAATGCTATTCACTCCCCTAAAAATATTTCCTGTGGATAATAAACAAACAAATTTCCAATTTGGTGAAGCTATAAACTTGCAGCCTTCATAAAAATTAATTTAAATGGATGCAACTGTGAGGTTGGAATTGTAAAGATTAGGGGAGACTCCTGTAGTTATAATTGCCTGCTCAGTTCCTCCGTTGATCTGTCACTCAAGAGTGCCACAGCTGCATTAACAACTCTAATCATAATCTAATTCTCAGATCAAATTCCCATCTTCAATATATCCTTTAATAAGACTTCCATTCTCCATCTTTTAGCCTTAATTATTGCTTCTTGTCTCCCTTGACAACGAAATTAAAGGGTACATGCTGCAACTCCATAATGATAATAATAATAATTCTTTAAAAATCACAAACTCCTCTATGGCAAATCCAGGCTAACCTTGTCAAGGTTGGATGTTTTCTGATAACTAGATTTTCTATGGATATCTTTGGCACTGGAAGATAAGAAGTACAATTATATAATCTTTTATTGATTTTTTTTTTCTTTTCATCCCCCTTACTATTATGTGCAATTAGCTGAGCAGTTTTTAGATTATTGAAGCTGGAAGTAGAAAATTTACAAAGATTGACCCAGGGTAAAGTGTTTTAACTCTTTCTTGAATATAAGCAGGGTTTGTGGAAAAATAAAGCCATGGGCAATTTGTATGGTGAAAAAATTTTTAATTTCAACATCTGGTCGTCTGAATTTTTATATTGGTTCTAACTAGTTGTATGGCTTTCTGACAGCCAAATAATTCCTTAGGCAAAATGTCTTTATCTATAAATAGTAACAAACTATGGTATCTTTTCTTTTAATACTCTATTGTTTTTGAGTTGCATTGTAGCAAAAATAGGGAACTTCTGTTTTTAATGGGCTTTTTCCCACCATGGTTATAAATCTCCCATTCTGTTGTTTCTGAAATTTTTGTGTTGACAACAGAAATAGCTGTAAATGTCAGTCTTCCTTTGTGGATTCTTGTGCATGAAATTCTCATTTCATTTTTATTTTCTTTGTCAGCATTGGAACTGAAAAACTTTAGGAATTCCCTCATCTTCCTGACCCATGGTCTTCCTACTGCCACACAGCTTCTTCCTTGACCTGCACCATTTTACATTAGCTCTCTCATTTGGTGATGATGGTTAGGGAAGGAGATTGTTAGAGGCAATTGTTAGCACTGCTGCTACTAAGCCATGTTTTAGGTTTTGGTTTAATGACATGATAGCCTTGACTAAAAAGCCACGCTTTTTCTCTAGCTACTTTTGTTTTCTGCTTTTATTTCTCTCCTTTGTTTTTTTCTTAATTTATTCACTCTTATTTATCTAGCTTGTGAACCCTTGGACAATTATGTAGAAAGGACTCTTAGACTTCTGTAAGATTATGTTAAATCTTACTGTCATCTTGCACAACTTATATAAAAATTACAAATTATATTTACTTTATAGCCCGACCTCAGCAAATGAAGCTGAGGAAATACTTCTAAAGTATTTTTTCTTCAGCTTCTTAAAGGGCATCAAAAATCAAAGACCTCTTTATTAACTAAATGTAACTTCAGAGTTGGTTTTAGCCACCAAATAGTAGTAAGCTGTTTATTTTTATAAAGCTTTGGGATGCATGTAATATTCATATAATTGCAGTTATGCCTATGCTTGACTGAATTTTTCATCTTTAGACCAGATATTGATCATTCGAAGAGTAGAGGTAGAGCAGAAGCTCCTGAAACTGTGACGAATTTTTTCTAGTCATTTTGTCAGAAAGCTAACAGATAGGTTAAAAGCATAATTGAATGGTAATGTATTTATTTATCCAGAAAAGATTTGCTCTGAGTTGAAGGGAATTTAGTTCAGTACTAAGATAAGAAATACAAACCAATTGGCACTGTCAAATATTATTAGAGTGGATAACAGTGATGATTGCATGAGCAAAGATGATTTAAATAGTTCACCTGCCATAACAGTCCATTTGAAATAAAAAATAACATAATTGTTGATTGTGGCTGTAAAGTCAAGGACAGTTGAAGTATATGTACAAGGAAGTGTTTTTGCAGATAAAACTCTAAACCTGGGAGCCTTTAATTACTCAGATACCAGTATTGATTGGGATAACAACTGTGCAAAAATGAGGCCCAGAGATTTGCTTCTAAGAGAAGGGCAGGATTGTTTTTTTAAGCAGTTTATTGAACTAACTACATGGTCTCAGGCAATTCTAGCTTTAATCCTAGGAAACAGGAGGAACCTTGGGGCAGTAAAAATGCAACAAGACCTTGACTGATGAGTGGCTTCTCTTAGATAAAGATGATTTATGGTGAGAAATATAAACATGGGCAGGGTTAAAAATGTCAAAAAAGATTAAAAGTTAAAGGAATACTCAGAAGTTACTGATTAGGAAACAATTTGAGAGTGATGGGCATTTAAAAATTGTCCCTTAATGACTTGAAACATCACAAATGCAATTCACAATTCCATGGTATGTGAAGAGTATGCACTTTATAACACTAAGAATAGCTGCATGTATGGGTTGTCTTTCATAAAAATCATATATATATATAAGGATATTTAATCACCCTAACAGTTTATGAAATATATTGTATTATCTCTATACTTATGAGATGAAATAACTGAAATTCAGAGAGATTAATTAATTTCCCCAAAGTCAAAATCAATAGCCCAGATGGAGAAAGCTTATATTGTTTTTAAAGTACTGATACAATGTTAAAAATGCATTTGGTAGGAAAAGTTATGAGGCCTTGTATGAAAATTTTAAATTTCAAGTATTGCAGTTTTGAGAAATTCTAAGGAAACCAGCGCCAAATAAATATTCTTACCCTTTGATGTAATTCAGATTGTAGGATTTGTGTCTTTCACATCCTTAGGTTGGTGTATGTGAACATTAGTTTGCCGTAGAACATTCAGACCAGACATTCTGGATGTAAATCTGTACTCTCTTATACTCTATGTGGGTGACCTTAAAGAGTCACTAGAGTTACTTAGGGTGTGCGAGGGTAGTTCAGTGGTAGAATTCTCCCCTGCCACGCAGGAGGCCTGGGCTCGATTCCCGGCCCATGTACTATCCAAACAAATAAACGAAGAAATCAACAAAATCCAACAAACAAAAAATTCAACAAATGGTGCTACAATAAGGGGATACTCACATGAAGTGTGACCCCACTGTGCACCATGCAAAAAAAAAGAAGAAAAGAAGTTACTTAGCCTCTCTGTTCTTCAGTTTCCTCATTTATAAAAATGGGTAATAGTGCTTATCTAAGTGTGTCTCTGTGAAAGACACATAAATTAATATTTGTAAGGTCTTTGGAAGTGCTTGAAGTGCATGAAATAAGATATGTCTTTATTAATTAAATAAAAATAACCCTACATGGATACTAGTGCCAAGACTTCATTGATACCGGCCCAGCACCAAGAATAAATGTTTAATTTGCACTCATTCCTCTCAAACAAAACATGGAATTTCCCATTTCAAGTGATAACTGAGGTTATAGTAAAAGAGCAGTATATTAGGAGCCCAGAGAGCTTAGAACCAATAGAAATCAATTCAAACATTTCATGTAAGTTGCAAGTTATCAAACATTTTGAGCCAATGTTTACTCCTAAACATGGGAACTGAAAATATGATTAACTTAAAACATTGGCTGTTCAAATGACATAGTCCTTATATTCATTCATTTATTGAACAATATTTATTTCAAAGCAATATTTATTTCAAAACATCATTCTAGGATCTAATGCAGAGGTCTTTAAATATATTAATAAATATATATAGTGAAAGTTGTAAAAAGAAAAAGCACTCTATACATGGGCATTATTGAAATTATTCAATTGGTTCTTTATCTCTTTTGGAAACTTTAAACTCTGAACCAAAATCAATTGTTACTGATAAATCCAACAAAAACATATACGTATTCCAAATAACCTGTTAGTATCTATCATTACTTCTGAATGAATTGGATTATTTTAACAATCACTAGATTTGGCAGAGCAGCCCCCCACCTGCATCCACTGATTGAATATCAAGCATGTACTAAATATGTTCAGGTATGATAGTTTATTTTGGTTCAGACTAAGGAGAAATTTTCAGTAATCACATGGCTTCAAAGATCATATGGCACTAGATACAACTCCAACATTTGCAAATATTTTGATTGACCTTGGATATGAAAAGAAGTACAGGGATGTTGGAAGAGTAGACTAGCAGGAAAATTTTGTTCTGATATTTACATAGAGCCTCCACACTAGTTGAATGATTCTGTTTAAAGTGCAGAAACTCAAGCTTATTTCCCAGAAAATCACATTGAATAGATTAGGGCTGGGGTATGAGATCTCTATCTCTAAGAAAACTAAAAATGAATATACCATGAAATTAATGATGCCTAAGCTTTGGGCCTTTCCCTTTTTTTAGAGAAGTTGTCCGTTTATGGAAAAATCATACATGAAACAGACTTCCCTTATACCACCTTATTATTAACACTTTATATTAGTGTGGCACATTTGTTACAAGTCATGAAAGAATATTTTTACAATATACTATTAATTATAGTCCATCATTTACAATGGGGTTCACTGCTTTGTAGAGCCGTGCATGTGTGTTTGCTTGTTTTTAATTTTTGTTCTAGTAATATATATACAACCAAAAAGTTCACCTTTTAACCACACTCAAACATATAATTCAGTGTTTCATGTTTTGTTCACATCAGCCAATTTCGAGGCCCTGGGAGAGACCCTAGCAATGTGCATGCAGAGTCAAATGTTTTTGTAAAATTTGTAAAAGTAAAATTTTAAATGATTATTTGAGCATTGCTATAGAAGTCTGCTGCTTCCTTTGAATGTGACTTTCCTGTCATATATCTCTGGTGTGGTTGCTTAGAGTGGCTCTGGCAATCCAGGGGATTCAGCAAGGAATGATTAGGTGATGGATTTAGTTTGATTTACTGAGACACAGTTTTGTAATTTGCCAACAGTCATGTCTGCACACAGTTTAGATATTTGTAGGCTTCCTAATGTTGGGATAGTTCCAGGATCATTCTGCCTGCCCACTCCTGCTGAATACTAAGGGGCAGGACAAAAAGATTCGCTGCAATATGAGTTTTTCCTGTAGCATAGGATTGAAAAGTATGTTGGTAAAGGAGAGGAAACAAGGTTCAAGATATTGAGAGCCTGAACTACTCTATGGAAAACACATGAAATCTCACAGTTGATATAATGGATACTTAATAAACATTATTTTTTCCAGAACTTACAACAGTCCTGAAATATTTACAGGGCACTAATTTCAGATAACATAACAATTATGTTCTCTAAAAGAAACTTTTTTCCACTATTGGTAATGAAAATATAAACTTCAACCAACCACATTAAAAGTAAGATTGAATGAACTTTCTACTCTCTGGGTAGAAAATGATTTTACAAATGAAGAGGGGATGAAAAAGTATATACATGAATGTAGGAATAATGTATTATACAAATTCATTTACATAAGTAATTTTATACTAACAATTTTGTAGTTTTTTTCCTTAAAGAAACCTCCCCTAATAGTATAATGTTCAGTCAACATATGAACTAGATTCACCCTTGAAGAAAATCCAGATAATTTTTTAAATATGTGATTCATAATTATTTGAACAGCATTGCTATAGGACAGCAGTCAGCAATCCTATCCTGCAAGACAAATCCTACTTACTACCTGTTTTCACAAATAAGATTTTATTGGCACGGAGTCAAGGGCATTCATTTACAGCTTATGGCTGCTTTCTTGTGGCAATGAGAGATTTGAGGACTGTGAGGTTTAGGTTCAGGTGTTAACTTGGCCAGGTGATGGTGCCCAGTCATCTGGTCAAGCAAGCACTGCCCTAATCATTACTGCAAAGATATTTTATAGCTAGTTGATAAGCCAGAAGGCTGGTTTATTGAATTATAAGTCAGTTGATTGTAGCTGTGGCTGATCACATCTATGATCAACTAAGGGTGTATCTTCCACAATGAGAGAATCTAATCAGTTGCATTTAATCCAATTAGTTGAAGACTTACTTTTGTTTCTTCAGCCAGTCAGACTCTCCTGTGGAGTTCATCAAGGACCTTCAAGTGGAGTTGCCAGCCTTATGGTATGCCCTACGGATTCTGAACTCTGGCAACCCCATGGTCGCATGAGTCACTTTTATAAATCTCGTATTTACAGTTATCTCCTGTTGGTTCTGTTTCTCTAGAGAGCCCTGACTAATACAAGTACCTTTTTGGACTCCAAAACCTAAAATATTTTCACTGTGGCCCTTTACCCACAAAGTACTCCTACTATAGGATGAGATTTGGTTGACACCTAATCTTCTATAGAGGTCCTTACTGCCATGAAGGCCACATTTTGCAGGTCTGCAGTTACTGTTGCAAAGTAGCAAACATTTACATTAAATAAGTACATCATCATATCCCAGTTGATTTCGAAGAAAATACACAGTACATAAGAAAATAATAAAATGGGTTGATTTTATTTATTTATTTTTCAAAGTAAAATTATGGCAATTTCTTTCTCACTATATGTCCATTGATTCATATAATCTTTATGACAGTTAATTCTTCTCATGCTACCTTATATTGAAATTCTTTCTTATGATTTCAAGTCCATATGGGCTTATTTTTTCACCTAATAGAAAAGATTATTACAAATCACCTGATGTGTTTCAAATTAAAAACATTAAGTCAAAATGGATAGATATCTAATAATTAATCTATTTATTGGCTATATGTATCATGGTATATTGCAGTCTTTTACGCTGTTAGAACAAGAATAGAATATACATTTTTAATTTTAAATACTTAATTTAAAAAGAAAAACTTCCTACCAAATACCTTAATGATTTTTCTTTCAGGAGAAATAATTCTAAATGAAAGCATAATTTTAAAGGAAGAAAGCACTTTGCAATCATTTGAAAAAATTTGCCCAATCTCAGCACACACTCCTATAGACACACGCAGTTACCCTAAATGTAATGTTTCTTCCTTATTGCCCTTGAAAATAGAGAAAAAAGACCTCCAAAAATGTATCCTTAATTACTATGTGGTTAAATTTACTTTGCAACCCAAGCGTTTGTATTAATAAAGGGTTTTTCCTTTCTGACAGAGGCAGCTTTTATATTTGATTGATACTATAGTGAAGTTATAATTGGAATTGTGAAAAAACAGCCTGCCATATACAGTAAAGCAGCATTGATGAAAGAGCAAAATATTTTATCACTTTTCAATTCAGTGAAATGAAAAGCATTTTCCCGGAAGTCATCTCTCTAGTCAAATGACAAAGGATAATTTTGCTAATAAACATGCCACATTTCCCATTGCATTTCATTCCCAGGAATATGTGAGTATGATGATTTTCCAAAGCTTTGTCCATAACCATCTTTGTGTGACATGAATCTTTTAATGAGATATCTCAAATGTACTCAAAGGAGATTACTGAAGGATGGTTTAGCCTCAAAAGAATTTTTAATTAAAGGATGATATTTAAAGGAAAACAAGCCATTTAAAGACTTTGCAAATCCATTTTGGAAAGTTCACAAGCCCTTATGGAAGATCTTCATATATAATTCTCCTACATCTTTTCTTCTTTTTCTTTTTCTCTAATCTCAAAAAGCCCACAACAAAATAATTGCCCTACTTTAGGAATGTGGTAACATTCTAGGATGGTATGGAAATTCAGTAAAGATCAATGATGTACCATTTCTCCACAGAAAATGTAAATGAAACAATATTTTTGAGATAAGTTTCTCTTGTATAGGTCTGATTCCAAAAACCACCTTTGGGCACCTCTTATGTAATAGGACTGTAGTTATCATAACTCATGTCATAATCAATTTAAATATGAGCCAGTATACATATAAAATTTAGTGTTATGAGGGGGAGAAAAAGTGAAAGGAGCAGGAAGTAGAAAATAGGAATTCACTAAGGAACAAGGGATATTTTCATATTTATGAAAACAGATTTATACTAAAATTATGTTAATGCTATTTACTGCAAAAAGTAGGGGATGCATTGTAGTTCTTTTGGACAAAGAACTATACTTATGAAGCAACTTAGGAGGGCTCATCAAAAAATGCTACTTTATTATAAAACAATAGCATATAAGTATATTACCTTACACAGAAATATTTCTAACTCTAGGTAGTGTTATGAATTACAATTTCATTAATAGTCTGAACTATGAATCTGTGCTTCTGTTACTCATTGGCAACTTTTCAAATAAAGCCCAATTAATGGTTTATTTATGCTGTTGACATGTCTCATTTCTAAATAACTGTATCCTTTGGATTTAAGTTATACTCAGTTATTTCTAAGTTGTCATTAATATACCTTATTTACTTTGCAAGGGGATTAATAGGAAAATACTATTAAACAAAACATTAGAACTTCCCTTTAGTCAAGTAGTAGTGAACAAAGACCAAATGCATAATCCAAAATAAAAATATAAGTTAATATTTTCTAAATAGGCCAGGTCTCTCAGAGCCTCAGGATAAATGACATGAAGTTCATTCCTGTTTTATCTATAAAGATTCCAATAGACAATGTTCGTAAAATTTCAGGTGTAGGAGAGAACTGCTCTAATTTTAATTGAAATGTTTGCATTACATTCAATGTATATTAGCACAAAGCAAGTGATTTTGCTTTACCACTGTGTCCTCAGACCCTGTTTAGTGACTGGTGCAGAGAAGGCTCTTAATAGTTGTTGATCAAATGATCTCACAAACTACAATCACTCACTTCAGAAAAATGTTTAACAAAACCACATTGAACTAAATAGTAATGTGGACAGTCATTATTCTACAAGTCATCTTTCAGAATTAAATATATATATAGAGAAATTATATATATATATCATTTCAATGACTATATGATGTTTCCGTTAAAAAAGAACATTTCCAGTTAATCTAGGTTCCTGAACTATTGCACTTGTTTTCACTGAATTATTTCTAATATTAAGCATCAACTCTGCAAAGTGGCAGAACTCCTGGCTTATTTTTCTCTAGAAAAGATAAAATCATAGAAGACACATCTTCAGCACATGTTTGTTTCTTAAAGTTAATGATTTTTTCTTTGAATGGGTTTTCAAAATTTTATTTTCTTGGTATGCACCAGCTTAGAAAATGATTCAGTTTGAGCTTTGTTTCCTTAATTATGGGGGTATATCCTCTAAGTTTCTTCATAAGGGAGCATTTTCTATCAACAGGTACATCAACCATGTACCTGTTGATAGAAAAATGAATTAATAATGTATTTTAGTCAATTAGTAATGCATGTACCAAAAATCTTCACAAATTATGATGTGCCTTATGTGCCCATTGGAGAATTTCTATTTAAGATTCATGGAAGTTTTATGGAACTCTGATAATTTGTATCCATGTAATACTCTTCTAAGGCAGCTCTCAATTTTTCACCTGTTTCTCCCAACAACTGCTGCAATTCCAGCTATCTTCCTTGAGTCAGCAAGGCAAGCAACATGCATCACTTTATTCATGCTCATTTCCCCCCAAATGGATTCTGGTAGAGTTGCTTCCATCCCCCCAATTCCTTTATTCTATCCTATAGCTGAAACAATCAAAATCCCACAAAATTAGAACTCTGTATAAAAATGAAAAATCAAACACTGGCCTATATTTTTCTCTTAAAAGCATTGAAATTAGGTGAAAACATATGAGAGCACAATATTTGTTAATTGCATAAATGTGACAACTATAATTATTGACAAAACAAAAAATACATTGAACTGTAAATGCAGTTATATTTTTCATAAATAGCACCAAATACTTGACAATATTTATACAAATAATGAGAAAAACTTTAGAGACCATCAGTAGATATTGTTTGTGTAATTATAAAATTGAAGAATGGTAAAGCAATTTTAAAGAAAAAAAAATCCCTTTAATGATGATTGAAGCATTTCTTTATTTCCTTTTCCTTCATAAGCTTGTAGATGTTTTATTGAACAGATATGTTCCTTTTTTCTTACCTCCCAGAGCGGTCTTGGGCCTCCAGGCAATGAAGATATTGACTAACCATTGCCAAAATTTCAGTATTGCTAACTGTATTGTATTTCCACCTAAAATCCCTATTATAATCCAGTAAGCACTAAATGTTGCATCATTGCATAGACTCCAGAACGTATTTGCTTTTGCAAGAAAATAATAAGAAAGACTGGCTGGAAACAAAATCTGATGCCTATCATTCAGTATCTTTTGAAATTACTTACCAATCATCAGTTCTTAATCATTAGGAACTCTGCATTGTACTATATGTAGCAGGGATTGCAGTGAAAATGAACAATAGTAATGAGGGCTAACGTCTTGAACACTTGCTAGGTATCAGGAGTAATTACAAGTGTTGTTCCTTGTACTGACCCATTAGTGCAATTTTATGAGGTAGATGCTACTTTCATCCTAAATTTTAAATGAGGAAACTGAACCACAGAGAGGCTAAGTTTCCAGTCACATATCCAAATATATGAAAGTACGACACATCTATCAAATAGTACCACTAAAGATTCATTTGCCATTTAAATCTCAATCCTCCACAAAACATCATTTCATGCCAAACTTCATAAAGGGCTAAGATCTGATGATATGTCATTATAACAATTATAACCATATAAATTTGTTCAGTTTAAAGTGATTGTTTTTTGCTTCTAACTTGCTCACTCAACATTTATCAAAGGTCCATACTAGTATTAAATGTTTTTCCTCCATAAACCTCCACATTTTATGCCCAAAACATTGTATTTGGTATCCTTGGGCACTGAATCAAGAAATGTCTCCCCCTAATTTGCCTTCCTAGACCTTCCTCACTCCTCTGACTTCTTGTTCTCTGCGTCTGGACTAGCTTATACTGATGTACTTCAAGATGGGCTCAGGCTCCACTGTGCCAGTCAAGATTTGCTCTCTCATTCTGCGGGACCAGTATCTGTTCTTTTCTCAAGACAAGGAATAGTCTGCTTACTCCTCTCTCTTTCACCAATTGTCTGCTTTCTTCCACTTTATCAGCTAATTCTCATTTGCCCAGTGACTGTTCCCTACCTGTTGCAGAACTCTGTAGTTTGTTACCAGCATCTGACTTCCATACCTGGCTTTCAGAGTCACTATGGCACACATGGCACTAGAATTAGAGACATTTTTTTTTTATGGATAGCTCCACATCTTTGGATTTTGATGATTCTGTCTCCAAACCCCCTCTGTGGATTAACAGATTCATGACAATGCTAACTTTCGGATTGGAGTTTCCATTTCTCTTCTAGCCATTCTCCTAACATGACCACAAATAGGGGCCCAAGGGGATGAACTTACTGATTAACTCTTTGCTAGAGACTCAGTCCAGATTTTGATCTGTTCTTCTACAATGAATGAGCTGGAGCAGGCTATGCAAACACTGCAATAATCACTCCTAACTATTTCCTCATCCTCTGCTATATTAAGCCTCAGTCAGAGCAAGGCAAAAACAGACAACTGCACAATTACTTTTCTCTCTTCTTGCTTACTGCATCTTGTTAGTCACCACCACACATCAGGTGGAAGGGGGCAACTCAGACCCTTTATTTCAGGATGTTACAAATTTGATCTTTTGGTTTAACCTCCTAAGTCTTCAAAACTCTTTGTGGAGGACACCACTTCACTTTTAAACCATCAGAGATACACTTTCATTTAAATTAAAGCAATGCTTCACAACCGGGGGAATTTTTGATTCCAGGAGACATTCCATGTTGTCTGGAGACATATTTGTTTGTCACATGTGAGGTTGTTACTGGCCCCCAGTGTGTTGAGGCTGGGGATACTACTTAATGTTCTACTCTACAAAAGAGAACTCTCTCCCCAAAGTAGAGGATTATCCAGCCCAACATATTAATAGTGCTGAGGTTGACAAATCCTGCATTAAAGCAAAGATTCGATGTCCTACTGCAAATATTTACCAGGTAGAATTTGGTGAAATTTGACATGGTATATAACAGCCTGATTTAGGAGAATGTTGTTAGGTCTGAAAAGAAACAGACTATCATTGAGAGGAGCAATGGGAGAGATGAGTTACCAGTACAAATTATGAAGATATTGAACACGCTTTAGGATTTTAATCACGTGTTCCCTTGGTCCTTTATCCAAAATAGTTCACTAAATGGATTCTTATCATACACTGCTTTGCAATGTTCATTATTTTGTCTCCCATATGAGATTATATATTATTTGATGATTAAAAATTCTTTTCATTTTTATTCTGATAACTAGATTAGTGACTTGAATCTAGCCATTTCATAATAGGCCTTCATTGAGGCTTCAGAATATGCAAACAGCATACCAAGTACTTCTCAAGCACCAACATGCACTTCAGTGTCCATATAATTACAGGTACCAGAAGGAGAGCCTGTCCCTCCTCTTGAGATCCTTCAGTCTAATAAGGAAGAGGCATTATTTAATTGAACATTTTTCCCTTATTTTTTTTTTCATTCTTCAGTTTGACTTTGCTCCATGCTGTCCTTGCCATATTCTCAGAAATTAGACGGAAAATTTTTGTTAGATCAACCAAGGCAAGCTCTCTGGAGTATAGAATTATTTCTGAGAGCATGACTCTGGCATGCAGCTTGTTCCACTTGTAGGGGAGGTCATCTCATGTTTTAATAGGGTCTCTGTGGAGGTAACTTTTTAAATATCTTTCTATAGAATTTGCTTTTTTTTCCCTAAATTTTCTTCTTTTCATCCCTAGTGTTCAAAATAAGACATCCAGAGAAACATACCTTGACTTATAAAAGGCTGATGACGTTTGGGGTTTCTCAGTCACATGGGAAGTCGCATAGCAACAACATCTGCTGTCCTTCTTTCCCAGCTTCTGGTTTCAAATAGCTGTCTCAGCTCCTGTTTCCACTGGGTACCATGTTAAGCAGCTGTGGGTCCTTACTTACCTTCTCCGTGGCAGACTCTGGGTTTCATATCTTAGCTTAGCAACTCCAAATGCCTGTGTCTTGGGTTCACCCCTACACTGTTTCTGTTGGCTCTGAGTTCTCTCTATATTTCCTGCCTTTGATACTCTTCATTCAGGGCTCCAGGAAAAGGATTAAGACCCACCTTGAATGGGCAGGGTCACAGCTCCATGGAAACAATCTAATCAAAAGGTCCCACCCAACATTAGGCTTGCCCTTTCAATATTGGATTAAAAGAACATGGTTTTTCTTAGGTACATAACATTTTCAAGGAAGCACATTATAAAGGCTCACCAAAATAGGTCCATATTTACACTCTGTATATCAACGATGGATGCCACCCTCTCCGAATCAGTTAAAGTTATATATAGTTTTTTAAAAAATGTAGAATAGAGGACCAGAATTATTCATTTTCACATAGAGAATTCACCATGTTCAAATTTAGATATAACTTTATAGCATGGAAATAGAAATTTCAGCTTCCAGACAAACCAACAATGAGCAACAGAAATGTCATAAGGATTGCTCGAAGAAGTCAGAACTGAACTTTATTTTCAAGTGACAATAAGGTATCATTCCTTGAGTTTTTATTTTACTCTCACTATATTCTCAGCACATCACTAGATAGCTCATTGACTAGCTGAGCTGGATATAATGGAATTCCTACCTTCTAGAAGGCTGTAAATTGGTTAGGAAGACAAGGTCATTTGAAATGTGCAAAAAAAAATTCAAAATGACTAATATTTTATGGTCAGTTTGGATTGCCCCTTCATCAAAGTGGTACCTATTAATAAGATTTAATTGATAAGAATATTGTTGTGATCAATTGGTCATCTTGGCAGAAGGAGGAAGGTATTAGAAAATGTGATCTATTTTGTGAGTTCAATAAAAAACTTTCAACTCAACATCAGGGAAAAAATGACAGCCTGACAGTGGCTAAATTTGGAATTGCAGAAAGCATTTGATGCTAGTCCTTAAAGAGAGGAGTGTTAGGCAGTGAATTATTGATTATATATGTAGAATGGAATGATCATATGTTAAGAATGTTTGTATTTCTTTGTTGTCATATTTAAAAAAAAATTTTTAAATTAATAAAAAAAAATACATTTTGTTGAGTGAGGGCCTCAACTTTTGGTCCAGCCTTTGTCATACTGGGAATGTTTCTTAGCCTCTCACAACCCCAGTTTCTACATCTACAAAAATGGTATAATGATACCCTTTAACATTATATAATATAAATATAAGATATTATACTTCTAGACATAATAAATAGGAAAATCTATTGGCATAATACCTGTTACAAAGGAAATACTAATAAATTTTAACTATCATATAGGTAGCCTTGTGATTAGAATACAGACCCATAGCCTGGGTCTGCCAGACCACCTGTATAACAATGAGCACATCACTTAGACTCTCAGTCTCTATATTTTGAGTTCCTTCATTTATCAAATGGAGATGAGAATAATACAGCTGACATTAGAAGGTCTACATTAGAAGTGTTAATATTTGGCAAGCTTTTAGATCAGTGCCTGGCATGTGCTAAGCCATATTCAAGTATTTGTTAAATGCATTATTATTTGAAGGGCTCTGTCTAGAAGCAGAGTCCAGGGTCCTTAGGTCTTATAGAATGTCAGCAACCAAGCAAAGGAGACTGGGAGCTCAGAAATTCCTATCCCACTTTATAGGTTAGTAAGGTTAAGTGTCTTCATATGTATCAGAGAGATAATAGGAAGAGGTCAGAATATATAGGCTAAGTCAATTCACAGTAATTCACATAATCTGAAATATGGGGGGAACTTTCTACAAAAATGTGCTCAGAACAAATTAAATTTAATAGTGGAAATTATAATTGAGAACTTTATTAGTGGTATGTTATAGAATAGTTATATGACAGAAATCTATGTAGTGATTTAAATTATTTTGAAGAAAATTGGTTTATAAAATACAGAAGGTAAAGAATGAATCTTGGATAAATTGAAGGAAACTCAAAAGTATTCGAAAAGCATGCAAAGTGTTCACAAAATGCACAGGCTAGAAGGGAAAACAGTGAGACATCCCAGAACACAATAGCTTCAGAGTTGAAGTTCATTTCTTGCTTCTCCCTTTGTTATATTACAAAATTAAGATAGGAAATTTTAAAATGTAATGTACCAGCATTTGACAAAAACTTAAAATATTGAAAAATATTTGTTCCAAGTCCAATGAATTTTCTTCCGTGATTTGTGATTTGATTCAAAATATCTGAATCAAATAAAAAACTATTTTCTATAGTTTGGGTTTGCTTTGCAACATCTAGGACATTATTTATTCTTTGTTCCACAAGTCATGACAACTTAAAGCATGTATATCATTCTTTTGGGGGTTCCTTTAGTCACTGATATTTTTAAAAACATTCAATTTTCCTGTGTGCTTTCATTTTAAAAACCAATAGACTCAGGCTTCTAGTAAGGTTAACAGGAAATTAAAGCAGCAGTTAAATAATTAAGAATCCCAGGATGGGCCATGGTGACTCAGTGGCAGACTTCTCGCCTGCCATGCCGGAGACACAGGCTAGATTCCCTGTGCCTGCCCATGCAAAAAAAAAAAAAAAAAAAATCCCAATAACAAATTTCAAACTCACCAAAACTGTAAAGTACAAAATAAAATCAAATTCCAGTATCCAATTACAAAGCCATTTGTAAGCAGCTCTTGTAACTACAATACAGTTGATGGTGATCATAGAGGCTTACGATACCTTTTCTAAAAGATTGGTGTGGTCGCTTACCTCCATTCCACTATGTCTATTCCTCATAAGTAATGTGGTATGCATAAAACACTGTTTACTGGTCACAACACATCACCAGATGTACCCATCATATAGATTCTTCTTGATTTATTTTAACGGAGATATTTCGTATGTCACGAACAATACATTTAATGTAGAGATAGACACCATTTACCCAGCATGCTTCTTAAGAAATTAAAAAATATGGGCACCTTTTAAACTCCTTGAAAGACTGCTTCAACCATAACCTCTTCCTCAGTTCCCAGGCTCAACATTAGTGTGAATTTTGTGTTTACTCTCCTTTTGTTTTCTCGTATTGTTTTACCATTTATGTTCTTATTAAATATATCATAAAGTCTTTATATTTTGAATTTTCTGTAGTGTACCATGCATGCTTTTTTCATTCAATGTTGCTTTTGAGATTCATCAAAATTGTGTGAAGGAGTATTTCATTAATTCGCATCTTATAGTTGAGTGATCCACTGCATGACTTGTCCAGATTTTTTTTTTATTTCTCTTGTCAGTGGACTTTTTGTTATAGCAAACACTGTCCCTAAGACCTCTTTATTTCATGTCTCCCCAGGCACATGTGCAAGTGTGACTCCTGAGTATATACCTGGTAGAAGAAATGGATATTGGGTATGTACAAAAATGTTTCTAGATGTTATACAAAAATAACACTGTGCAATACTTTATAGTGTAAAATAGCAGTGTTCACATACCTCTAATCATTCAGTATTAAATATTTCCTAATTTTTAAGCATAAAATTGTATTTTGAAGAATCTAGGCTTCCCTGATTGATCATTTTAATACATATATTAACTACACATTTTATAATTATTTTTATTTTTTCTGGGCTATGTCCTTTTACACCAAAGTCAGATATTTCTTGTCAAAAACAAAGAATCATTTGGATTCTTCTTCTTTTTATGTTCATCACTTCTAAGATAACCCATGACCCCCATTTTGTTATTCTCGAGGCTTGCTTCCCCTTCTCCAGGTAGATGATAACACCTACATGACAGAAGCCATTAGATGAAGATTTGTCTATTAACTTATTTATTTACCTAGTAAATTTATTTACTTAGTAAATCATGGGAATTTTTAAACATTCTGATTACTTATATATATATAATATATATATATACTTAAAAAAATTGAGGGTGTTAAGTTGATTTATGTAACTCAATGAAAGACAAAGTCTTAATCTTAATCCTCATGGTTTGAGGCTGAATTTATTTGTAAATAGGGCCTTCTGAAGATGTTACTTTAAAGTTAAGTGTGGCCAAGTGAAACAGGGTGGGTCTTAATCCATATTACTGGAAGCTCTATAAAAAGAGAATTGAAAGTCACGGGAAAACAGAAGAGCAGGCACAAATAGTAGACACAAGTGTTAGTCCTTTGGTGCCAGCACCACAGGTATGTGGGGTCCCATTTCTACATGGAGTTTCAAGGCTCTTTCTGATTGTTATTAACTTCAGGATGGATATTTGAACAAGATTTGTATTGTTTTATTTTTTATCTTTACCATTCATCCATTACAGTACTATTGGATTTTTACTATAATTATTTATAATTTTCTCTTGAATATTTTGATATTTTTTCATTTCTTTTTGAAATTAGTTTACTCCTTTTAGGTGCATTTTAGACATATCCTCCCTTCCTTCCTTTCTCCTGCCCTCCCTCCATCCCTCACTCCTTTCCTCTCCCCTTTCCTCTATCTCCCTTCAGTTTCTCTATTTTTACATTAGAAAAGCACAGTGTCACAGCATTAGTTATAAAAATTTCCACTGTTTCTCAATTTCTCTGCAATGCCAACTTTGTCCTTTCAATTGTCATTTATAGATGGATCTGGTTTGGTGTAGTACATTCTGTTTCATTGATTTATTTTTATCTCTCACTGCAGTACTATCTAAATTCCCCTTGCTTTATTAGAAATCTTGGTAACCAGTATATTAAGTTTTCCCATAATTGTCTCTTTCTTTGGGATTTTCTTGACTATGATTGACCCTTTTTATCTTCATGAAATTTGTAGAATCTCCTTGTCCAATTTCACAGGGTAATCTGTAGAGATAGTGATTAGAACTATAGGTAACCTATTTTAGGTGGGAGGTTTAATATTTTTAATATCCAATTTCTTTCTGGTTTTGATATCCAGGTAAAGCTAACCTCATAAAATATGATGGAGTTGCTGCATTTTTTATTTAATATCTGGGAGAATTTTTACAATAGGAAAATTTGTTAAATACTTTATAAAATATGCAGAAATAAGGTCTCAGACATTTCTTTGTTGGAATGTTTTAAATTAGAGTTTAAATTGTATTAATGATTTTAGGTCTCCAGATGTTCTAGCTCTTTGTCAATTTTTGTAAACTTCAGTTTTTCTAGGAATTGCACATTTCATCTAAATTTAAAATGTAGATATCTTCATATTTTGCTTTTAATAATGCAGGATCTCTATTATTGAGCTTGGATTTTTGTTTTTATTTATTTGTTTGTTTGTTTAGCCAGTTTGTTTATCAGTCTCCCAGGAGTATATCACTTTTATTCAGTTTTCAAAAAACCTGCTTTGGTAACTCTGATCCCCTTAATGTGTCTCTTTTCAGTCTCTTTAATTTCTGTTCATAGTTTGCTATTCCCTTCTATTTCTTAAAGGAACAATATGCTCTTCTTCAATTAACTTTGAGAATTATGCTTAACTCTTTGATTTCTTTTTCATTTCTTCTGATAGAACATATATTTGAAAACTATAAAACTATCTTAAATTATGTCTTTATCTGCTGCTCATGTGTTTAGTAAGTTATATTTCTATAACCATTAGAAAATCAGATATTTTCTAATATCATCATGATTTCATCTTAGATGAATTTGCTATTTCAAAATATTTTCCTCAATTTTTAAGCATATAAGTATATTTGGGCCTTTTAAATTGATATCTAGGTCAATATAAATTTATATATTGATACACAAGTTAATTGCATTTCATTTAGAAAACATATTCTACATAATTTCAATGAAATCCTTTGAAATTTCTTGCAAATTGCTTGGTTGTTTAGTATATGGACAATTTTTGTAAATGTTTCATGTAAACTTCCATAACTTTTTTTTTATTCTGAGGCTGTTGTTATAGCTTGGTGAAATTTTTAAATTCTCTTTTCAAATCTTCTGTATTATTTCCAATTTGTTGCCTGCTTGTTTTACCAGTTATAAGTTGTTATACATCACAGCTTTGCTTTATATATTCAAGGCTTTTAGGTTCAGACAAGTTTAGAATCACTGTAGTTTAGTGAATGGTAGCACTTAACATTAGCTATTATCTTTATGTATAGGGATGATTTTCTTGTAAAATTTTTTGTTTGATATTAATATGCTACAACAGCATTTTACAATTAATTTTGCATGAAATATCTTTTTTTCATCCTTTTATGTTCAACATTCCTGTGTATTTACATCAGATTTTTAGGAAATTTTGGATAATTTTTTCTTCAAGTAATGTTTCTGTTCCTTTTTCTTTCCTTATGGTACTTTTTTTTAAGTTGCCAGAATGCAATATACCAGAACTGGAGCAGCTTTTAAATAGGGGAATTTATGAAGTTACAAGTTTATAGTTGTAATGCCATGAAAGTGTCAAATTAAATTCTGTGTATTTACATTGTTGGTGCATCACTACTAAACACCATAAATTGGTTACTGTCTTATTTCTAATCTAGCCCATCTGTACATTTACATTTCAATAATTACTGCTATAGTTGTTCAACTCTGCCTTGCTTTTGTGTTATATTTCTATTATATATTCTCTTTTTCTCTAATTTATCCCCTCATTTTATATTAATTATTATTTTCTCTTCCCATTTTTTTCCCCACTAATACCTCTATTATACAGAATTGTTCCATCCAACAGCAGGAAATTTAGGTTATTTTTCAACTAATTCCCATCTGTCCTTTGTGGAGGTGTTAACTCTATGAGCTTCTGGCTTGTCCACAAATCTGCCAGATCCTGAGCCAGTGGTCAGAAAATGCCAAAAGGTTTAAAGGAACAACAGGTAAATCTTTAAAGCGTAGGATAAACATTTGCAGATGATGTTAAGTGTAGACATCAAGAGTGTCTGATGTTAATTGTTGTTTCTTCCTGGGTTTTCTACATACAAGAATCTGAGACAAAACTTTATGCATTAGCATGTTATTGATAGGTTCATTTTCAGGAGAGCATAAATAACAGGATCCTTAATTCTTATACTTTTAAATTTTTAAATTTTTTATTATTTTCTTTGAATTATTTTCTTGGTTCTTTCCATAAGGATTACAATGAGCATCTTTAAAATAATCTCATTCAGATTAATATAAATTTCCTATTAATAGCATACAAAGCTTTCCTCCTAAATAGTTTCATTTGCTCACCTTTTTTGCTATTATTGTTACACAAATTCCATATTTATAGATGTTATGCCCATCATCACAGACTTATAATTATTGTTTTATCTAGTTGTCTTTTGATAAAACAGGAGGAAAATACATGTTTGTTAACAAAAGATACATTTACATTGTTTTTCATATTTACCTACTTAGTTACAATTATTGGTACCCTTTATTTCCTCATGTGGATGATAATTACTGACAAGTGCCCTTTCATTTATGCCTGAAAGACTCCCTTTAGTATTTCTTGTGGGACAGGTCTTCTAGTGATGAATTCTTTTACTTTTTGTTCATATAAAAATGTCATATTTTCTCCTTCATTTCTGAAGTATATAGTTCTGCTGGATATAAAATTAATGGTTGACAGACTTAATTTCCACACTTGGAATCTGTCATTCCACCAGTTCATGGTCTCCATAATTTGTTTAGAAATCAGTTGCTAATTTTACTTATTATCCCTTGTACACAATGTATCACTTCTCTTTTGCTGCTTTCAAGATTTTTTTTTGTCTGTTACCATTTTGATTATAATGTGTCTCTGTGTGGACCACTTTAAGTTTATACTTGATGTTTTCTATATTTCTTGAATATTATCAATTTATGACTTTCATCAGATTTTTAGGAAATTCTGGATAATTTTTTCTTCAAGTAATGTTTCTGTTCCTTTTTCTTTCCTTATGGTACTTTTTTTAAAGTTGCCAGAATGCAATATACCAGAACTGGAGCAGCTTTTAAATAGGGGAATTTATGAAGTTACAAGTTTATAGTTGTAATGCCATGAAAGTGTCCAAATTAAATCACCAACAAGAGGTTACCCTCATTTAAGAAAGGCCAGTGGGTTAGGAACACCTCTGTCAGCTGGGAAGTCATGTGGTTGGTATCTGCTGGTCCCTTGCTCCTGGGCTCTGTTGCTTTCAGCCTCTGTTCCTGTGAGGGTCCCTTACTTTGCTTTTCCAGGGCTGGCTTTCATCTCTTGGCTTCCCTTGGCTCTCTCCATGTTCTGGCTTGCTTAATATCTCATGGTAATGTCTGCTGGGCTCCAAGCATCTCCAACCTCTGTGTCTCTGTTCTCCAGTTGTCGACTCTGGGCCCTGAAGTTTCTGTCCTCTGCTCTGAAGTCTCTGTCGGCTCTGTCTTTTCTGAGGTTTCTCCAAAATGTTTCCCCTTTTAAAGACTCTAATGAACTAATCAAGACCACCTAGAATTGGTGGAGTCACATCTCTATCTAATCAAAAGGTCACACCCACAATTGGGTGTGTCACATCTCTGTGGAGATATCTAGTCAAAAGTTTCCAACCTACAGTATTGAAGCAGGATTAAAAGAAATGGCTGCCCCCACATGATTGGGTCATTATTAAACATGGGTTTTCTGGGGTATATGTTAACTTCAAAATGTTACAGTTTTCTCATTTTACATAGGTTCACAGACTTGAATGTGTCCGGCAGATCTCTGAGGTCCTGTTCATTTTTCTTTGTTCCCTTTACTTTTGTTTCTCAGAAGGAAGGAATAATTCCAATTGATTATCATGTTTTATGATTTCTTTCTTCTGCCTGCTTAAATATGCTTTTGAGCTCCTATATCTAAAATTTTCAAATCAGTTACTGTGTGTTTCAGTGGAAGAATTACTATATGGTTCTTTTTTCATATTTCTATTTCTTTATTGATTTATTTATTTAGTGAAATATCATCTTTCCCTTAAGATTTTTAGACATGATTTCTTTTAATTTTATATATGTTTAAAACAGCTGACTTCAATTCTTTGGCTAGAAAGTTTAACAGCAAGAGTTTTTAATGATTTTTTCCCTATTTATGGGCCATAATTTTCCTGTTTCTTTGAATGTTCTCTCTCTTTTTTAAACTGGGCATTTCAAATAATATAATGTGGCAATTTTGGAAATCAGATTATCCCCTCTCCTGAAATGTGTTATTTCTATTTTTTTGTTTTGTTTTTATTACTGTTCGTTTATTTACTTATCTGGAGTAATTCTGTAAAATTTGTATTTTTGGCTATGTGTGGCCATTGAAGGCTCTGTTGAGTTAGTTTATTGGTCAGATAATAAGTGGACAGAAATTTTCTTAAATGCATGGAAGCAGTAAGTCTACCAGTCTTTGCCAAGGGCCTGTATTTGCATGTTGGAGCATGTCTTTAATACTCATGCAGGCAGTTTGCATCTCTGCCTTTGCCTCACTTTTTGCTGGCTTAGAACATTGAGATCAACCAGAGATAAGAGATTAAGCCTTTCTCACATATTTCCTGAGTCTATATGCAGCCCTGGATGGAATTCAATAGCTATATATTTTAGTTTGCACATTTCAATTTATTTTGCTTTCTAGAATTCCCCATTTTTCACTGATATTCTTAATTTTATTCTTTTATCTCCTTGAATATAGAAAATATGCCTATTTTATATTATGTGTCAAAAACTGTATTAGTTGAGCCATTGAAAATACATTTCTGTTATCTGCTTATCCTTGATTTTGTATATGTCCTCTTTTCTCTGGTTATTATGTGATACTTAATTTGTGCCAGGCAGTTGACCAATGCATTGTATTGGTAGAAATAATTTGTGGTTTAGAGTAATGTATTGTGCTGCTGTTGTTTTTGTTTTCTCATAGAGAATACATTTTCACTTCTGCAAGGTGCTTTAGGGCATTAATAAAACATAATAAAGCATTGGATCACTACAATCCAGTTTTAAGGACTGAAGCTATCTGAAGCTGAACTCCTGTCACTGTGAAAAACATTCTATGCTATTCTTTTTCCTCGGGTGAGTCCCTTTCATATCTCAAACAGTTACAGGTTCCAATTCAGGGGTCCTTATTTTCAGTTATCTGTCAAAAGTGTCAGTTCATATCTCAGCGAACTTCTTCAGATTTAACAAATTAATGCAAGTAAAAGGAGACCCAAATGCTGAACTTAAAGATCCTTGAGCCAGTTTCTTTTATCAAATTGGGTCCTGATAATCCCCCACTATCTCATTTACCTACTTGTGTCCTCAAGCAATTTTTCAAAATTTTGGCTACTGTTTTAGATTTATTACATAAATAGCCACAATTATTCACTTCTCTATATAGCCACAGTGTTTACACTATAACTTTGTAGCCCCTTCTATTTTGACGCTGGACTTGAATGTGTAATTGCTTTAGTGAGTTGCAGTGACCTGAAACCCATGTAACCCATAAAAACGTTTTGAATTTAATCTATTCCCATGGGTGTAAACTCTAATAAATAGGACCTTTTAAGAGGTTACATCAATTAAGTTATGGTGCAGCTAAATCAGGATGTCTTAATGCTGTTACTGAAGGCCTTATAGGGAAGGTCACAGAGCGAGAGAGAGAAACTCAGAGGGAGTAGCCAGAAGCCAGATGTCAAGAGGACCCATAGGAGAAGGGAGAAGCTGGAGAGGCTTCCATGTACATTGCCAAGGATCACTGGCAGGCATGCACAGGGCACCAGTCTTCTGGCAGAAAGCATTAACTTGATGTGGCCCCCATTTTGGACTTCTCCTAGCCCCAAAACAATGAGCCAATAAAAAATATCTGTTGTTTAAGTCAACCCATTGCATGCTATTTGCTATAGCAATGAGGAAATAAAGCATGAGTAGTATGGAGTATTTGCAAAGGGGACACAAGAAGATTGTAAGACAGGGCTTGATCTTGTTCTTGTCCTTTGTCATTTACATGAGAGTATTACCACACTAACCTGGTAGAGAGAAAGGGGCATGTATAGAAAGGCCAAATTGTCTCAGGGTTCCCAATAAAATCTTCCCAAGCAAGCAAAAAGCCAGCCAAACCCAGGCATGTGTGAAAGAACTTCCATGACCAGAAGAGTCTCTAGTCAAGCCCAGTCAAAATAGTAAGACCAGATTCATTATCTAAATAAATATGCATTGTTCTATGTTATTGAGGCTCTCTGATATTTGTTCTCAGCAATATGTGTCAATAGATATCTGATGCATCCAACAGTTATAGATATTCTCTGGAAGAAGGATAGTCTGAATTCTTAGTCTGCCATTTCGAATGAAGAAATAGTATTAATTTTTTCTTAACTTTTTTTATTGTATAGTATAACACATATACAAAGCAAAGAAATAAAAAAAAAACAATAGCTTACAAAGCACTCTTCAAAAAGTGGTAACAGGACAGATCCCAGAGTTTGTCATGGGCTACCATACAGTCCTCTCATATTTTTCCTTCTAACTGCTCCAGAATGTAGGAGGGTAGAGGGCTTAAATACTTTTTTTATCATCACAATTGACTTTCCTTTCCTTCTTTTTTTGTGAACAATAACATATATACAAAAAAGCTATAAATTTCAAGGCACAGCACCACAATTAGTTGTAGAACATATTTCAGACTTTGACATGGGTTACAATTTCACAATTTTAGGTTTTTATTTCTAGTTGCTCTAAATTACTGGAGACTAAAAAATAAATCAATCTAACGTTCAGCATTCATATTCATGTGTTAAGTTCTATCTTCTATGTATAATTCCACCATCACCTTTGATCTTTCCATACCTGTCCATGGGATTGTTTGGGCTATGGCAATTCTAAATTTTTTATATTGAAAAGGTCTCTCACTAATATGGGATAGGGAGATGGAACTATCTGGTGCTCTGGAGAGGCTGGGCTAAGTTTTAGGACTTACCTGGACCAGGGAACCATTTGGAGGTTGTAGGTTTCTGTAAAGTTACTCTGGTGCCTGGAAAACTTGTGGAATCTTGCACATTTCTCTAGGTGTTCTTTAAGATTTGCTGGAATGGTCCTGGTTGCGGATTGGCAGGTTATGATAGGTAGCAAGGTCTACCTGAAGCTTGCATAAGAGCAACCTCCAGAGTAGCCTCTCAACTCTATTTGAACTCTCTCTGCCACTGATACTTTATTAATTACACTTCTTTTCCACTTTTTGGTCAGGATGGAATTGTTGATCTCATGGTTTCAGGTCTGGATTAATCCCTAGGAGTCATCTCCCACGTCACCAGGGAGACTTTCACCCATGGATGTCATATCCCACGTAGTGGGGAGGGGAATGATTTCACTTGCAGAATTGGGCTTAGAGAGACTGAGGACACACCTGAGCAACAATAGAGGGCCTCCAGAAGTAACTCTTAGGCATGCCTATAGGTAATCTAAGCTTCTCCACTACCTATATAAGCTTCACAAGAGTAAGCCTCATGGTGAAGGGCATGGCCTATTGATATGGGTATCCCTAAAGTTTGACACAGTATCAGGGGATTTCCTGATGGTAAGGTTTAATAGTTCCATAATCTTTCTCCCCTCCCTCAGGGGACTTTGCCAATACTTTTTGATTATCTGCTTAATATACTCCAGGATGTTTCCAGGCCTTACAATAATCTATCCAGGATTAAAGGACCTCTTTCTCATTCTGTGCTCTCTGTGTTTCACTTGTTCAAATGAGCTATACAGATAGGCTGAATTAGATTATGCACTACAGAAAATTTCAGTTCCAGATCAAATAAACCTTTCTTCCATTGGTTTCAAAGAGCATGTGTGGTTCTAAAATTTAGACACTGTCTTCCTTACCCCAATGTTCTGAATTACTTTAACCCCAACCTGTTCAGCTCTGTTCTTATCTCTAAATATCAGGTTATATATATAAAACAGCCTCTCAAAACCCAGAAATAATAATCACCACTCCAGACTTAATGTGTCTGCTCTAAAAGCTTATAATCTAGGCCCCTGTTTTTTTATAAGCATTTTTTTAAAGATGACCATACCATTGTTGTTTTTTTGTTTCTGACTTATTTTGTCTCACCAAATGTCCCACATGTTCATGCACATCACTGCATGCCTCATGACATTGTTCCTTTCTGTAGCAGCACAACTTAAGTTCATAAGTATACAACATCATTTGCCAATCTACTCCATCAGTGCATTCTTCAGCTACCTGCATTCATTAGGCATCATGTTGAGGGCCCAAAGTCCACAGTCCATCAACATTCTCAATTTTAGATAATTTCATTGTTTCCAAGAGACAGAAAACCAATAAACAAACCCTCACCAAATAGGCAATCTAAACCTCCTTTTAACTTTTGTCCCTCATTCCATTTTTTACCTCTGTTGTTGCTGTGGTAGTGCTGATAGTGTCCTTTTGAACATAGCTCATAGCATGCAATAGCAGTTTTCCCCATATACCCTGGACTTAAACACTGTTTGTACAAGAACCATATCTTTGAAGTAATCTTATGAGAACGCATTCATATCTCTAGTGTGAGTCAGTGGGACATGTAGGGTCTATACAACCTGTTCTAGTTTGCTAGTTGCCAGAATGCAACACACCAGAGACGGACTGACTTTTAATAAAAAGGGATGTATTTCATTAGTTCTTCAGAGGAAAGGCAGCTAACCTTCAACTGAGGTTCTTTCTTAAGTGGGAAAACACAGGGTGATCTCCACTGGCCTTCTCTCCAGACCTCTGGGTTCCAACAACTTTCCCCAGGGTGATTTCTTTCTGCATCTCCAAAGGCCTGGTCTGAGCTGTGAGTGCTGAAATGAGGTATGCTGAGCTGCTTGGGCTGTGCTACGTTGCACTCTCTCATTTAAGCAACAGACAAATAAGTCAAACATCATTCATTACAGCAGTCATGCCTCCGACTGCAGATATAATCAGCAACAGATGAGGTTCACATGCCATTGGCTCATGTCCACACTAACAGAACTAGGTGCCTTCACCTGGCCAAGTTGGCACCACACAACCCTTTTCAATCCTGTTCATCTTCAATATGGTAATATTACTTCTGGACCCACTAGAAAATCACCTTCACTCCTATCTATTCCCTATCATTGGAGTTCAACCTCATTAATTAATGGTTCACCCATCTCTAGCTTCTATGTATGTCTAAGTCCCTCATATTCTGTATGATAAGCCTTGGATTATACCTTTATGCTGATCATAAAAGCAGAATAATACAGTATCTGCCGTTTTGTGTCTGGCTAATTTCGCTCAACATTATGTCCTCAAGGCTCATCCGTCTTGTCATGGGCTTCAATACATCATTTTGTCTTACTGCTGCATTAACATTCTATCCTATGTATATACCATATGTTATTAATCCACTTGGCTGTTTTTGGGCAGCATTTGGTTTGTTTCCATTTTTTGGCAATTGTGAATAATATTGCTATGAACATCGGTGTGCAAATGTCTGTTTGTGTCATTGCTTTTCAGCTCTTTGGGTAAAAACCAAGTAGTGTTATTGTTGGGTCATAGAGCAACTTGATATTTAGTTTCCTAAGGAACTACCAAACAGCCTTCCATAGTGGCTGCACCATTATACATTCCCACCAGCAGTGCATAAGTGTCCCAGTTTCTCCACATCCTTTCTAACATTTTTAGTTTCCTGTAGGTTTAATAGCAGCAATTCATATAGGTGTGAGGTGGTATCTCATTGTTCTAGTTTGCTAGCTGCCGGAATGCAACACACCAGAAACGGATTGGCTTTTAATAAAAGGGGATTTATTTTGTTAATTCTTCAGGGGAAAGGCAGCTAACTTTCCACTGAGGTTCTTTCTTACGTGGGAAGGCACAGGATGGTCTCTGCTGGCCTTCTCTCCAGGCCCCTGGGTTCCAACAACTTTCCCCGGGGTGACTTCTTTCTGCATCTCCAAAGGCCTGGGCTGAGCTGCGAGTGCTGAGGTGAGGTATGCTGAGCTGCTTGGGCTGTGCTACTTTGTGCTCTCTCATTTAAGCACCAGCCAATTAAGTCAAACGTCATTCATTGCAGCAGGTACACCTCCTAACCAACTGCAGATGTAATTAGCAACAGATGAAGTTAACATACCATTGGCTCATGTCCACAGTCACAGAACTAGGTGCCTTCACCTGGCCAAGTTGACAACTGAATCTAACTACCATACTCATTGTAGTCTTAATCTGCATTTCCCTTATAGCCAGTGAGAATGAGCATCTCTTTATGTGTTTTTGAGCCATCTGTATTTGTTCTTCAGAAAAATGTCTATTCATATCTTCAGCCCATTTTATAATTGGATTGTTTGTTTTTGTTGTTGTTGTTGAGTTGAATGATTTCTTTGTATATACAGGAAATCAAACCTTTGTCTGATATGTGATTTCCAAATATTTTCTCCCATTGAGTTGACTGCCTTTTTGCCTTTTTGACAAAGACTTTGAGGTGCAGAACCATTTGATTTTGAGGAGTTCCCATTTATCTATTTTTATCTTTTGTTGCTTGTGCTTTGGGTGTAAAGTTTAGGAAACCACCTCTCATTACGAGGTCTTGAAGATGTCTCCCTACATTTCTTCTAGAAGCTTTATGGTGCTAGTTTTTATATATATAGGTGTTTGATCCACTTTGAGCTAATTTTTGTGTCGGGTATAAGATGGGGGTCCTCTTTCATTCTCTTGGCTATTGATATGCAGTTCTTCCATGCCTAATTATTGACAAGACTATTTTGTCCCAGTTCAGAGCATTTGGGGCATTGTCAAAAATCAGTTGACCATAGGTTTGGTGGTCTATTTTTGCACTCTTGATTCTATTCCATTGATCAATTCTTCTGTCTTTGTGCCAATACCATGCTGTTTTGATCACTGTGGCTTTATAATAGATTTTACAGTCAGGGAGTGTTAATCCTTCTACTTTGTTCTCTTTTTTTTTTAGGATGCTTTTAGCTATTTGGGGTCTCTTATCCTTCCAAATGAATTTGATAGTTAGCTTTTCCAAATCTTCAAAGTAGGGTGTTAGAATTTTGAGTGGTACTGGGTTGAATCTGTAGATCAATTTGAGAAGAATTGACTTCTTAACTATAGTTAGCCTTCCTATCCATGAACAGGAATGTCTTTCCACCTATTTACATCTCCTTTGATTTCTTTTAGCAATGTTATGTACTTTTCTGTCTACAAGTCCTTTACATACCTAGTTAAATTCATTCCTAAGTATTTGATTCTATTAGATGCTATTTTGAATAGAATTTTTTCTCTGACTCCTCAGCTAGGTCATTGCTTGTGTATAGAAATGTTACTGATTTTTGCACATTAATTTTATATCCTGCCACCTTACTGAATTTATTAGCTCAAGTTACTTTGCTGTAGATTTCTCACAATCTTCCAAGTATAGTATCATATCATCAGCAAATAATGAGAGTTTTACTTCTTCCTTTCCAATTTTGATGTGTTTTATTTCTTTGTCCTGCCCGATTGGTCTAGCTAGAACTTCTAGCACAATGTTCAATTACAGTGGTGACAGTGGGCATCTTTGTCTTGTACCTGATCTTAGAGAGAAAGCTTTCAGTCTCTCTCCATTGAATACAATACTGGCTATCGTTTTTTCATATATTCTCTTTATCATATTGAGGTAGTTACCTTTGATTCTTATCTTTTGGAGTGTTTTTATCATAAAAGGAAGCTGAATTTTGTCGAATGCTTTTGCAGCATCATTCGAGATGATCATGTCATTTTTCCCTTTTGATTTGCTTATGTGCTGTATTACATTAATTGATTTTCTGGTGTTGAGCCATCCTTGCATTCCTGGTATAAATGCCACTTGGCCATGGCACGTAATTCTTTTAATATGCTGTTGGATTCGATTTGCTAATATTTTATTGAGAATTTTTGCATCTGTGTTCATTAGGGAGTTTGGCCTGTAGTTTTCCTTTCTTATAGCTTCTTTACCCGGTTTTGGTATTAAAATGATATTCACTTCATAAAGTGCGTTAGGTAGAGTTCCTCTTTCCTCAATTTTTTGGAAAAGTTTGAGCAGGATTAGTGTTAGTTCTTTCTGGAGTGTTTGATAAAATTCCCCTGTGAAGCCATCTGGCCCTGGGCTTTTCTTTGTAGGAAGATTTTTGATGACTGATTGAATCTCTTTACTTGTGATTGATTTGTTGAGATCTTCTATTTATTCCTGAGTCAGTGTAGCTTTTTTGTGAGTCACCAGGAATTCGTCCATTTCATCTAAGTTGTCTAGTTTGTTGGTGTATAGTTGTTCATAGTATCCTCTTATGATTTCTTTGGTTCTGTCTTAATACACCCCTTCTCTTTTCTGATTTTGCTTATGTGTATCCTCTCTCTTTTTTTCTTTGTCAGTCTTGGTAGTGGCCCATCAATTGTATTGATTTTCTTAAAAAAACAACTTTTGATTTCATTAATTCTTTCAATTGTTCTTTTCTTCTCCCATTCATTTATCTCTGCTTTAATCTTTGTTATTTCTCTTCTCCTATTTGCTTTGGGGTTAGTTTGCTGTTCTTTCTCAAGTTCCTCCAAGTTTGCTAAGTCCTCAATTTTTGCTCTATCTTGTTTTTTAATATAGACACTTAAGGCAATAAATTTCCCTCTCAGCACAGCCTTTTCTACATCCCATAAGTTCTGATAAATTGTATTCTCATTTTCATTCATCTCCCAATTGCTACTGATTTCTCTAGCAATTTCTTCTTTGACCCACTGGTTGTTTAAGAATGTGTTATTTAATCTCCACATATTTGTGAATGTTCTCATTCTTTGGTGGTTATTGAGATCCAGCTTCATCCTATTGTAATCAGAGAAAATGCTTTGAATAATTTCAATTTTTTAAATTTATAAAGACCTGTTTTGTGCCCCATCATATGTTCTATCCTAGAGAGTGTTCATGAGCACTAGAGAAGAAAGTATAACCTTGTGCTTTGGGGTGCAATGACCTATATATGTCTGGAAGGTCTAATTCACTTATCAAGTTATTTAACTTCTCTATTTCCTTGTTGATCTTCTGTCTGGTTGCTCTATCTATAGAGGGGAGTGGTGTATTGAAATCTCCTACTATTATTGTTGAAACTTTTATCACTCCCTTCAGTTTTCCCAATGTCTGTCTCATGTACTTTGGAGCTCTTTGATTGGGAGCATGAACATTTATGATTGTTATATCTTCTTGGTAAATTGATCCTTTAATTAGTATATATTGTCCTTCCTTGTCCCTTATGATGCTTTTGCATTTAAAGTCTATTTTGTCCAATATTAGTATAGCTACTCCTGCTTTCTTTTGGTTACAACTTGTGTGGAAAATCTTTTTCCATCCTTTCACTTTCAATCCATTTGTATCCTTGTGTCCAAGATGAGTCTCTTGTAAGCAGCATTTAGAGCTGGATTATGTTTCTTAATCCATTCTGCCAATCTGTGTCGTTTAATTGGTAAGTTTAGTCAATTAACATTTAAAGTTATTGCTGAAAAGGCATTTCTTGATTCCACCATCTTATCATTTTTTATTTTATTTGTCAGATTTATATGTTCTTTTTCCCTCTTTCTCTTTGTATTATTTAAATTACCCTTAATGGTACCTTCAATTCTCTGCCTTCCTCCAGACTTCCCTCTCCTGTCTTTTTTTCAGCTGACAGAACTCCTTTTAGTATTTCTTATAGGGCTAGTCTCTTGTTGAAAAATTCTTTCAGGACTTCTTTGTCTGTGTAAACTTTAATCTCTCCTTCAATTTTGAAGGACAATTTGTCTGGGTACAGAATTCTTGGCTGGAGATCTTTCTCTTTCAGGGTCATGAATATATTATACCACTGCCTTCTTGCTTCCAGGGTGCTAGTTGAGTAGTCTGAAATCAATCTTATTTGATTTCCCTTGTATGTAGTAGATTGTTTTTCTCTTACTGCCTTCTCTATAGCATTTGACAGACTTACTAGTATGTGCCTTGGGGAAGGCCTATTTGGATTTATTCTGTTTGGAGTTCTTTGGGCTTCTTTGACTTGTATATTTATGTCCTTTATGAGGGTTGGGAAGTTTTCCCCCATTATATCTTCAACTACTCTTCCTAGTCATTTACTCCTCTCCTCTTCTTCTGGGACACCAGTGATTCTTATATTTGCATTCTTTGCTTTGTCTATCATATCCCTGACTTCCCATTTAATTCTTTCCATCTTTTTGCCATTTTCTGTTTTGAGTCTATGAAGTCAATTATCCTGTCCTCTATATGACTTATTCTTTCTTCTGTCTCTTCAAATCTGATTTTGTGTGCCTCTAGTATGTTTTTCATTTGGTCAACAGAGTCTTTATTCTCTGTGATTTCCACTATTTTTCATTTACTCTTTCAAATTCCTCTTTGTGCTCTTCTCCTGTCTTCTTGATCTCCTTTATGTCATTTTCTATCCCATTTATTTTATTAAGTAGAGTTGTATGAACATCTTTGATTAGTTGTTCCAATGTCTGTGTCTCCTCTGGTTTTTAATTTAGTCATTAGGCAGGGCTACATCTGTCTGCATTGTGATACAGTTAGTGATCTTCTGCTGTCTTCTTCACATGTAAATATCTTGATTGATTTACTTTGGGAGTTGATTTCTCTCAGTAGTCTAAGGCCTGGTATTTGTGAGATGGCTGTATAACAGGGAACAGAGCACACGGCAGAGCACTCAGTATGATGATTTGTTTCAGGGCAGGTATGGGTGCAGGATGGGAAGTTAATGCTGATGCCTGTGAAGGTGGGCACCCAGCTGCCAGGGAGGATGTAGCTGTGTGGGTGCATTGATCTGGGGAGCATAACCTTGGTGTGTGCTGGTTTAAGGCATGGGGCCCTTTGTGCACATGTGTAGAGCTGTGGCATCAGGTTGGTACTATGTCTTCATGGATTGGGGCCAGATGTGACCCAGCTGTGCAGGTTGGAACTTTCTCAGAGCTGGAAAGTGAGGTTGAGGGCTGTGTGCATGCATGGTTCTAGGACTGCTATAAAGTGTGGTTCCCAGAGCTGAATGACATGATTGGGGGCCGTGCATATGTGTGGGTCTCGGAGTACTGTAAACAGAAGTGCTGAGCTCAGGGAGGGTAGGGTGAAGCTGTACAACACTACAGGCAGGGGGCAGGTGTAGCCTAGGTATGGAGGCTAGTGCCCACAACCTTTATGCACTGGCAACAGCTTGCAGGTAAGGAGTTAGTGCTCAGGAGGGGTGCAGGAGAGGTGGGTTGGGCTGCACCTGGGGTGGGAGTGTGGGGCAGGTATGTGTCCTGGGGGCTGGTGGGGGCAGTATCTGGAGCATGGAGAATGGGACCAGGTGACAGGGTTCAGGTGTGTGGGGTGTGGGGTGAGTCACCGATCACAAGGTTGCACTGGTGAGGGTAGCGCACCCAAGGAACATGATTTGGCCTACTTTCTAGTCCTGTGTTCCTGTCTGTGCTCTCCCATGGGCTCCACGGCTCCTTTCCTCTGTGCCAGGCTCCAACTTTCTGTTTCTCAGTTCCTTGGCCTCTGCAACGAGGGCTGCCACATGTGGTGCAGAAGGCTCTCCCAGGTCAGCCACACTTCTGAATTGCTGCCTCAGTTGCTCTCCTGCCCCTTCTCTAACTTTTCCGTGGAGCTGGGTTAATCTCAAACTACTCTAGTGGGTCATCTTCCCAGAAGTCCTATTAATATGTTGGTGTGGAGAGTTGCATGGATTCGTTTTTTAATGTTTAAACAATTATCATTTCTGTGATAAGCCTAATTTGGTTATAGTATATCTATTTAATCACTTTCCTGGATTAAACTTTTCATTATTTTATTTATAAATATTCATGGTATAGATGGGTTTCTAATTGTAATTTTTTTCATATTTGTCTTATCTGCCTTGTGTATGAAGCTATCAGCTTCATTTATGATTTATCTCCATATTGTAACATATGAAATAATCAGTATACAGTGATTTTTAAAATATATTTTAAGAATTCAAAATAAACTTTTGTGATAATTACAGGTCATGTGTATTGTATTTCTGTCATAATTAAAATGGTTGTCATTGCTTTTAAAATTGTTTTCTGTTCACTCTATTACTGGAGTTCCCTCTTATTTTATGTCTGCTATGTATGTAATTATTGGTCAATTGGACTTCCTAGATCTGTGTTTAGAAACATACCTTATGTCCATTTATATCTCTTTTTCTGTGTTTTCTGAATTCTTAGAAAACTGTACTTTTCTTCTACTTAAACACAAAGAATGTTCTGGAGCTACATTATCTTAAGATAAAACAGATTTTAAGACTATAATATATTTATAGATGAAAATGGTAACTAAGCAATGATAAAATTTCTACCTCATCTGAGAGAAAATATTTTAATTTGAGTGTATCTTTGAAATATCCACAAAATGTATAAGAGAAAAATTACTAGCTACACCAAAGAATCCTGACAAATCTGCCATCATCATCAGAGATCTCATGTCATTCTCAATTATTAAATATATGAGATTCAACCAAAAATAAAACGATTGCATTAATAAAAATATATATGAATCTATACTTAATTACTAGAAAATACACAGTCACATAACTCATTTTTTAAATTTTTCAGATACTTCAGATAAGACACAAACCAAGTCTTGAAACATTTTGAAAAATTCTGATTCTCTGACTGCAATTTAATGAGAAAATGAACTAAAACAAAATTAAAATACAAATTTATTGACATTTTAAACTCACTTGTGATTTATTCAATGTTTATGTGATTTTTCCAAAGAATAGTTATGAAAAACTATTAGAACTAAATTATAATAAAATACTAAATATTAACAGCATCTAAATATAACTACCCAAATGAAAAATATTGAAATATTAAAATCAAAGAGCTGCTATTAATCAGAAGATAGAAAAAAAGAAAGTGAAAGCATGAGCGACTAGGAGAAGTTATTTGAATATTTCCAAAGAAACCAATCACAGTAACTGGAATATATAAGTAATGCATATATAAAATTTATAAATAAATATATAAATTGGTAAAAAAAAAAAAGATAAAAATTTCACTCAGAAGAGCCAGATATATTACAAAAGAGAAAACATGGATGATGAATAAATATTTGAGAAGTTTATAAAATTATTTCTTATAATGAGAAGTTCAAAATAAGATGGCAGTTGTATACTTAATTAAAATTACTATTTGGTGAAAATATTAAGTTATGACCAAACCAAGGATAAGTAAGGAAGAAGAGCAATTGAACATTTTAGAAATTTTGCTGATTGAATAGATTTTTAATAATACTTTGGAAAACAATTTGAAATTCTTTCCCACATTTGGAAGTGATCATCTACTACTTTCTAGTAATATATAGTGTTCCTTCTAGAGAAAAGGTCAGACATATACAAGGTAAAATGTAGTGAAGAATGTACATGGCAATTTATTTATTATATGCAAAGACACAAACAACAGAAATATCCATTAACAGGAGAATTGCTAAGTAAATTATCATCTATTTACATAATAGAATATTACACAACAGTAAAAATAAATATATTACAGCCATAGGTAAAAGGGAGAAAAGTCATAAAAAGACAATGTGAAGTGGAAAATAAAATGTACAGAGTACTACATATTGCATAATCATTTATATAAACTCAATGATAAACAACTAAAGCATATAATGTTTAGGGATATGCATTGTGGTAAATTTAAAAAGAACAATAGAAAGAAGCACAATATCCAGGGTAGTGCTACCCTTTTCAGATTAGGCAAAAGAATGGGATTTGAAAGGAGAACACAGATAGCTTCCTGGTGTTAATAACCTTTTATTTTTTATTTAGGATGGTGGGTTTATGACTATTTTTTTCTATCAAAGTATATGCTTCATAACCTACATATACTTTGCATATATTGATGTTTATGCATTAGTCCTTATATATTGCACATTCACAATATAAATGCAGGTGTGTTAATAACAAAAATTGGAAGGAACTGCACTATTTATCTAATTTATCATCTGAATATAAAAACTAATTAGAGAGAAATAATTTACCGAAAGTTTCATGTTTCAGAGTATAAATAAGGGATAAAAATAATCTCAATTGTATATTCATTAAAACATAAAGTTCTGATTATGTTTGTCTTGATATAAATGATTTAAAGGTCAAGAAGCTAAGAAATGCTTTCATTATAGAAATAAAGTCTTCAAAGTGAATTAATCAAGCCTTCTTAAATTATGACAGGGATTGAAACGTTGACACAAATATGTTTTGACAGTAGTCAAGGGATTCAGAATAAGAGTTTATAATTTAATCAACTAATTCCAAAAAATGAGTCACAACCAGAAATAGTTTTGAACAAGAAAACATATAAGAGAAGGCCAAAAAAAAAAGTATGGCAAATGAAAACAACTAGCATATTTCAATATTTCTAAATCTGATTCTAGAAAAAGAAATCATTTAAAGGGAATGGTAAATTATGATAACCCTGCAAAATAATTACCTGTTCTTAGAAATCCTATATGTGCTTATGTTGAATTTTTAATCTTGTAAACTTGTAGCCCTTCTGAAGAAGCTTAATCACAAGAAGATATATCAGGATTTTACTAGTTCATGGTGCAATAAAGCACAAAACACAAAATGCTTACCAAATAACACCACACTTATACCCAGTGATATTTTAAAGAAACTACAAAGCCCCAACTTCAGAGGACATGCTACCAATACTGTACTTATACAATAATAATACAATATTTTGCATATAAAATATCTTATTAATTTGTTTAGATAAAGTTAAAAGAAAATATCAGCTATTACCAGAAAACTGTTCCATAATTTGCATTGGAATTGAAGACATTTGTAGTTTGAAGTTTTCCAATTCTTTTTAAAAACTAAAATTTAATATTCCTTTTTAATATGAATTTTTTTGTTCATAATTACTCCATATATTTTTTCTTTTTATCATTTTAGCCTTCAGCATTTCAAGGGAATGATGGCAAAAAGACCATTACCACTAGCATAAATGGGCATTATGAAATATTATACATATATATATTCAAATGTGTTAATATATATGTATTGTATTAATGAATACATGTGAACACACAAAAAGTTCTGTTAATCAAATATCAATTGGATATACTCAGCATAGAATATATGTCAATTTCATTTAAATCTTAGAAATTTTAATATGTGACTAATTTTATTTTATTAAGAAAAGGGTAATCCTGGGTTAAGACAACAGAAACTGATTTCATGTATATGAAAGCCCCTGACCTTGTCCATTCCTTAGTATTGTGGCCAATAAATTTTAAAATAAATACATAAACCCACAAAGATAAGAAAGACAGAAGGAAGGAAAACCCAAAAAGTAATTTTGTAATTTGGAAAAAGAATAGATTAGTAGAAACTCCTATAGCAGTCCTCTCCAAGCCCATGGTAAGGGAATCTGATAAATAAAATGCAGACTCCTCAAAATGTTTGGGGTTTAGCAGCACTACTACCTTTGGATTTAGGGCTGAAGAAGAGGGCTAAACTAGAGGATTCTATGGCATCTTTCTTAGAAGCAGTTAGATCCTCAGAGACTTATCCTCATCTCTAAGTTTCAGTATGACTGCCCTCCTCAATTCTAGTCAGTAGTCAGGAACTGTCCTTGTGGAGGGTTACACAGAGGTTCTGTGGACTAGAAAACACCAGTTACAGTTAAATACATGGCTATCATACTGTGGATGGGTGAGTTCAATCAAATTCTGAACACTGGGTGCTGGATCCCCAGACGTCTTTACAAATTTGGCTCCAAGAATTCTACTCAATGAATCCTTACCTTCCAGACACACATGTCCCTTTTATGAAGAAACTGAACTACCCAAGAAGAAAGCTATAGAGAAACAATGTCATGTTTTCCCAAAGAAAACACATTCTCTCTACTCAGATCACCTCATGGTCAAGCTCCTAAGTGACAAAACCATATGCAACTCAGAGCTTCCAAAAACATTTTATTCCAAATAATCGGAAGATGGCAAAATAGAATAGATCGAGTTCAGCCCTGCTCCAAGGAAAAGTTAGAGAAGGAATGGGAAGGAGACTGAGATGGCAATTCAGGAGTGTAACTGATCTAGGAGAGCTGTCTGCACTACATAGGGTGGCCCTGGTTGTAAAAGCTGAGGAACTGCGAAACAGAGAACTGGAGCCTAACACAGAAGACTGGAGCCCACAGGAGTGCATGAACAAATATATGGCAATTAAATAACACACTGTGAAACAACCAGTGAGTCAAAGGAGAAATTGTTAGAAGAAATCAGCAGCTATCTGGAGATGAATGAAAATGAGAATACAACATATCAGAACTTATGGGTACAGCTAAGGCTGCATCCCATAAGAGGGAAATTTATTGACTTAAATGTCTATATTAAAAAACAAGAAAAAATGGTGCATGGTAGTTCTGTGACAGAATTCTCACCTGCCATGCTGGAGACCGGGTTTGATTCCTGGAGCCTACCATTGCCAAATAAATAAATAAATAAAAACAAGGAAGAGCAAAAATCAAGAATTTAACTGCTCACCTGGAGGAACTTGAGAAAGAACAGCAAACTAACTCCAAAGCAAATGGAAGAAAATAACAAAGCTAAAGCAAAGTTAAATGAATGGGAGAACAAAAGAACAATTGAAGGAATCAGTAAACCTAGAAGTTTGTTCTTTGAGAAAATCAATAAAATTGATGGGCCACTAGCAAGACTGACAAAGAAAAAAAGAGGGAGGATGCAAATAAATACAATCAGAAATGAGAAGGTGTGTGTTATCACCAATCTTGAAGAAATAAGAGAAATCATAAGAGGAAACTATGAACAACTATATTCCAATAAACTAGACAACTCAGATGAAATGGACAAATTCCTGGAAATTTGACTCAGGAAGAAATAGAAGATCTCAACAAACCAATCACAAGTAAAGAGATTCAATCGCTCATAAAAATCTTCCCACAAAAGAAAAGCCCAGGGACAGATGTCTTCACAGGGGAATTATATCAAACATTCCAAAAAGAACTAACACTAATCCTGTTCAAACTTTTCTGAAGAATTGAGGAAAAAGGAACACTACCTAATTCATTTTATGAAGCTAATATGATTTTAACACCAAAACTGAGTAAGATGCTATAAGAAAGGAAAACTACAGGCCAATCTCACTAATGAACATATATGCAAAAATTCTCAATGAAATATTAGTAAATCAAATCCAACAACACATTAAAAGAATTAATCATCATGACCAAATGGGGTTTATACCAGGAATGCAAGGGTGGTTCAACACAAGAAAATCAATTAATGTAATACAGCACATTAACAAATTGAAAGGGAAAAATGACAAGATCATCTCGATTGATGCTGAAAAAGCATTCAAGAAAATTCAACATCATTTTCTGATACAAACACTTCAAAAGGTAGGAATCAAAGGTAACTACCTTGATATGATAAAAGGCATATATGTAAAGCTTATAGCCAGCATCATACTCAATGGAGAGAGACTGAAAGCCTTCCCCCTAAGTTCAGGAACAAGGCAAGGATGCCCACTGTCCCTACTATTCAGCATTGTGCTAGAAGTTCTAGCTAGAGCAATCAGGCAAGACAAAGAAAGAAAAATGCATCCAAATTGTAAAGGAAGAAGTGAAACTTTCATTATTTGCTGGTGCCATGATACTATATTTGGAAAATTCTGAGAAATCTATACATACTTACTTGAGCTAATGAACAAATCCAGCAACGTGGTGGGGTAGAAAATTAATGTGCAAAAATCAATAATGTTTCTATACAAAAGCAATGACCTAACTGAGGAGTCAGTTAAGGAAAAAATTCCATTCAAAATAGGAACTAAAAGAATCAAGTTCTTAGTACTGAACTAAACTAGGGATGTAAAGGACTTGTACCTGGAAAATTACATAGCATTTGCAAAAGAAATCAAAGATACAAATAGGAGGAAAGATATTCCCTGCTAATGGATAGGTAGGCTAAACACAGTTAAGCAGTCAATTCTACCCAAATTGGCCTACAGATTCAACACAGTACCAACAACCTACTTTGAAGATTTGGAAAAGCTAGTTACCAAATTCCTCTGGAAGGGAAAGAGACCCTGAATAGCTAAAAGCATTCTAAAAAATAAGAACAAAGTAGGAGGATTAATACTCCCTGACTTTAAAACCTATTATAAAGCCACAGTGGTCAAAATAGCATGGTACTGGCACAAAGATAGAAGCAATGACCAATGGAGTCAAATCAACAGTGCAGAAATAGACCAGCAAATCTATAGTCAACTGATTTTTTACAAGGCCCCCAAATTCACTGAACTTGGACAAAATAGTCTTTTCAATAAATGGACATGGGAGAACTGGGTATCAACAGCTGAAAGAATGAAATCCCTATCTCAAAGTGATCAAACACCTAAATATAAGAACTAGCACCATAAAGCTTTCAAAGAAAATGTAGGGAAACACTTTCAAGGGCTAGTAATAGTAGGCTACCTCAGCTTCCTAAATTTTACATCCAAAGCCCAAGCAACAAAAGGAAAAATAGATAAGTGAGAAATCCTAAAAATCAAATGCTTCTGCACCTCAAAAGGCTTTGTCACAAAGGTGAAGAGGCAGCCCATTCAAGGGGAGAAAATATTTGGAAATCACATATTGGACAAAGGTTTGATATCCTTTATACAAGAAGAAATCGTACTACTCAACAGCAAAAGACCGAACAACCCAATTATAACATGGGCTAAAGATATGAATAAGAAGTTTTCTGAAGAGCAAATGCAGATGGCTCAAAAGCACATGATTTCACTTTTATGACCACGGTAAAGGTAAAATCAGAGGTCTATAATACAGAATATAGGGGACTTAGAGACACATAGAAGCTAGAGGTGAGTGAACAGTTAGCTAATAAGGTTGAACTCCAACGTAAAGGAATAGACAGAAATGAAGGTGGTTCTCTAGTGGGTCTATATGTAACATTACCATATTGAAGAGGAACTAGATTGAAAGGGGTTGTATAAACTTGTGTGTCCCACAGAATTCTAACACTAGAAATATAAATTAGCTCTTGCAAGAACTACTTCAAAGGTATGATTCCTGTAAAAAGAATATTCAAGTACAGGGTACAGGGGGAGATCTGGTATTGTATGCTATGGGCTATGCTTAAAAAGGAAACCATCAGCACTACCACAGCAACAGCAGAGGTAAATAAGAGAGGGGAGGGACAAATGTTAAGAGGAGGTTTAGATTTCCTATTTGGTAAGGGTGTGTTTAGTGGTTATCTCTTGGGAACAATAAAATTATCTAAAATTGAGAATGTTGATGGACTGTGGACTTTGTGCCTTATACATGATGCCTGATGAATGCAGGTGGCTGAAGGATGCACTGACTGAGAAATAGATTGGTGAATGATGGTGTATACATATGATCGAATGTTGTGCTGCCACAAAAAGGAATGAAGCCGTGAGGCATGCAACGATGTGAATGAATGTGTGGGACATTTGGTGAGGCAAAATAAGCCAAAAACAAAGGACAATTATGGTATGGTTTCCTTAAGAAAATGGGGGCCTAGATTGTAAGATCTTATAGCAGAAACATTTAGTCTGGGGTGGTAATTATCATTTTTGGATATTACGGGGCTGTTTTATATATCTATAACCTGGTATTTAGAGATAAGAATGAAGCTGATCAGGTCAGGATTAAAGTAATTCAGAACACAGGGTAAGGAAGATATGGTCTATAATTTAGAACTACACATACTCTTTGAGACAAAGGAAGAAAGGTTTATTTGGTCTGGAACCTAAATTTTCTGTAGCACATACTCTAACTCAACCTATCTGTATAGTTCATTTGAATAACTGAAACACAGGTAGCCCAGAATGAGCAAGCGGTCCTTTAATCCTGTATAGCTTATTATAATGCCTGGCTACCTCCTAGAGTATATTAAGCAGATAATTAAAAAGCATTGACAAAGTCTCTTGAGGGAATGGAGAAAAAATGTGGAACTACTAAACTTTACCATTAGGATATTCCAGTACTGTGTCAAACCTTATGGACACCCAAATCAACAGGCCAAGCCCTTGATCTTGAGGCTTACTCTTGTGACGTTTATGTAGGTAGTGGAGAAGCTTAGCCTACCTATAGGTATGCTTAAGAGTTATTTCTGGAGGACCTCTTTTATTTCTCAGACATGGCCTCACATTCTCTAAGCCCAACTCTGCAAGTGGAATAATTGCCCTCTATGTGGGACATGACATCAAGGAGTGAAAGTTTCCCTGGTAGCATGGGAGATGACTCCCAGGGATGAATCCAGCCCTGGCACCATGGGATCAACAATTCCATCCTGACCAAAAGGGGGAAAAGAAGTATAACTAATAAAGTATCAGTGATAGAGAGTTCAAATAGAGTCAAGAGGCTACTCTGGAGGTTGCTCTTACACAAGCTTCAGTTAGACATTGCTACCTATTATAATTTGCCAAACCCCAACCAGTACCATTCCAGCCAATCCTAAAGAACACCTAGGGCAATATATAAGATTTCACAAGTGTCCCATATACTAGAGTAACTTTCCAGAAGCCTACAACTTCTAGATGGGTCCTTGGACCAGGTAAGTCCTGAAACCTAGAGGGCCCAGCCTCTCCAGAACATATTTCCATCTCCCTACCCCATATTATTGGCCAACACTTCCAACATGACAATGTTGGAATGGCCATAGCACAAACACCTCTAAAGGGAGGGATAGAAAGATCAAAGGTGATGGTAGAGTTATACAGAGAATATAGGATTTAACTAATGAATATGATTGCTGAATCATTAAATTGATATCTCTTTTAGTCTCCAGTATCTTAGAGCAGCTAGAATTAAAAACCTGAAATTGTGGAATTGTAACCCATGCCAAACTCTGAAATATGTTCTACAACTAATTGTGATGGCATGCTTTGAAATGTATTGCTTTTTGTATATATGTTATTTTTCACACAAACCCAAAAAGTTGATTGTGATGATAAAAAAATATCTATGCCTTCAAAAATTTGAGAGGATCGTATGGGAGCCCATAATTAATTCTGGGATCTGTCCTGTAACTATTTGTTGAAGAGTGCTTTGAAAACTATTGCTTTTTTCTTTCTTTGCTTTGTATATATGTTATACTATACAATAAAAAGTTAAAATAATTGAATAATAGATGTTCAAACATGCTTTAGAACTTTAAAATTCATCAAATATCAAAAATTAAAACCATTAGCTCTCAATCATGAGCATGCATAAATACATAGTTAACTATAAATAGAAACAAAAAAGTTATAAAATTAAAAATAAGATGTCAGAAAATAAATGAAACATTTTTATGATATGCTGAATGGAAGTTGAATAACCACATCTATTTCATCTATTTAAATAGAAAAGTGATAATACTTGATCAAGTGAAAAACCTAAATTTCTGTTGCAATTAATAACTCTCCACTGTCAAGTTTGGAAAAAGAAAACATTTTATTCCATCTTTTAAAATTTCTGAATAGACAATCAAGGATGACCTGATATCTGAGGAATGTCCATAACATGAAGTATAGAATTGTTAAAGTTAAAAAAAGGTGAAAAATTTTAAGAATCAAAAAAATAATAAGCAACTTGAAAAATGCATAGATCACATAGAGAGAAAAAACTTCAAAATGTTATTAAGATTCTCAATGTTAGAAAAGTTACTGTACACATGAAGTAAAAACAGGGTGCTATATATAATAACTATTCTGTGAAAAAGAGCTATTTAATATTACATATTTGAGTGTAATCATGAAACCACAACAGAAAAGTTGGAAATTATAGATGAAAAAATCTTCCAGAAAATAGAAGGAAACGACAGCAGGAACAGAAGGAGAGGAAAGTTGAAGAACCAATCCCAAGGCCCCACTTTGAATGACAGGAATTTCAAAAACATAAAAACAGAAAGATGAAGGGGAAGAAATTATAAATTTAATAATTAAAAATTTAAAAGATCCCAGAAGTAAAGAAGCTCCTTCCAGACTCTACAGATATGTCAAATCACTTTACTTTTTTCTGCTCCAGATCCTCTAGTGACTTCCAAACACACACAGTAAAGCCAAAGCCCTTCCAGTAACTTTCTAAGCCATAAGCTTTGCTACTCTTCATCCTCAGCCTCCACCCTGCACTGTCTCCTTGCTGTCCCTACAAATCTGCAGCCATGCCCCTTACCAGACCATAAGCTTCTTTTGCCCCAGATATTCACATGATTTTTATAGTAATAACTATTTAATTGCACAGATTTAGGTTTACAGAAAAATTTCCCAAAGTAAGAAGAGCTGCTATATATTCCCTTACCCTCCAACGGGTTTCCCTATTAACATCTTGCATTGTTGGTACATTTGTTACAATGATGCACCAATTTGATACATTCTTATTAACTAAATTCTACAGTTTACATTAGTGTTCACTCTTTGAGTACTACAGTTCTATGAGTTTTGACAAATGTAAAAAATCATGCAACCACCAGCGTCATAAAGAATTGTTTCACGTCCCTAAAATTGCCCTTCACTCCACCTATCCTCCTTCCCCTGAATCCTTGGCAACCACTGATTTTTCATGATCTCTATAGCTTTGCTTCTCCACAATATGATATAATTTAAATTATGCAGTTTGCAACCTTTTCATACTCGCTTCTTCCCATTAACCATATGCATCTAAAGTCCCTCTGTCTTTTCTTATACTGATAACTCATTTCTTTTCATTGCTGAATAATATTCTATCGTATAGACCCAACAGTCTGTTTATCTGTTAACCTATTGCAGATCATCTTGGTTATTTTCAGTTTTGGGCACTTATGAATAAACCTGCTGTAAATATTCTAGTGTATGTTTTTGAATGGACAAAATTTTCAAGTCATTTGGATAAATACCTGGGAGCACAATTACTGGATCATGTGGTAAGCCTATGTTTAACTTTCAAAGAAACTGCCAAACTATCTTCCACAGTGCTGTACCATTTTGCATTCCCACCAGAAATGAAGGAACTCCTTTTGTTCCACATCCTCACCCATTTGTTGCCGTTGGGTTTTTGGACTTTAGATGTTTAGTTATATGTCTTTGTTGTTTTAATTTGCAATTCCCTAATAACCTATGATGTTGAGCATCTTTTTGTGCACTTATTTGTCATTGCCATATATTCTTTGATGATGTGTCCTTTCAAACCTTTAGCCCATTTCTTAATTGGGTTGTTTGTTTTCTTACTGTTGAGTTTTGTGTAGTTTGCATATTTTGGATTTAAGTCTTTTATTTGCTTTGTGTTTTTGCAAATATTTTCTTCCAACTTGTTGCTTATCTTGGCATTCACTTATCAGTGTCTTTTAAAGAACAGAAGTTTTACATTTTAGTGAAACTAACATTGATTTTTTCTTTCATAGATCATGCTTTCTGATGTTGTGTCTAAAAAGTAAAAGAAAAACCAAAACCAAGGTCATCTATACTGTCTCCTATGTTATCTTCCAAATATTTTATAGTTTTTCATTTTACTTTTAAGTCAGTGATCCACTTCACATTCTTTTTTCATGAAAAGTGTAAGATCTGTATCTAAATCTTTCTTTTTTTTTGTATGTGGATGCCCAGTTGTTCCAACACCATTTCTTGAAAAGCCTATTGCCTCTCCGTTTAATTGCATGCACTCCTTTGTCAAAGATGAGTTCACTATATTTGTGTGAGTTCCATTGATCTGTTGGTTTTTTCACCAATGCCATACTATCATGATCACTGCAGCTTTATAGTAATTTTTCAAGTTCAAATTTGTCAGTCCCCTGACTCTGTTCTTCTTTGGGATTTTGTGGACTATTCTGGGTCTTTTATTGTCCCATATAAACTTTAGAATGAGTTTGTCAAAATCCACAACAAAACTTGCTGAGATCTCAATAGTGATTACATTGAATATATTGATTAATTTGGGATGAACTGACACTGTGCAAATGGAATCGTCCTACCTATGAACACTGGATATCTCTTCAATTATTTAGATATCCTTTTATTTAAGTTTTGCAGTTCACATCTTGTAGTTCTCATACACATATTGTTGGATTTACATTTAAGCATTTATTTTCTTTTTTGGTGCTAAAGTGAATATGGTTGTGTTTTAAATTTCAAATCCCAGTTGTTCACTGCTGGAATATGGGAAGCAATTGACTTAGGGTTATAAACTTTGAATCTTGCCGCATTACTGTCATCACTTATTAGTTCCAGGCTTTTTTTTTTTTTAACTTTGTCAATTCTTTGGAATTTCCAATATAGGCAATCATATTATCTGCAAAGAAAGTCACTTTTTGTCCTTCCTTCCCAGTCTGTACACTTTTGATTTCCTTTTCTTTTCTCACTTTATTAGCTAGGAGTCCCAGTACACTGTGAATAGGAGCAGTGAGAGGGTCCATCTTTGTGTTGGTTGCAATCTTTGGAGAAAAGCAGCTAGTTTCTAACTATTGTTTTAGTTTCCTAAGCTACTTAAAGCAAAAACAATAAAATGTGGTGGCCTAAACAATAGAATTTTATTAGCTTAGTTTGAGGCCAAGAAAATGTCCAAATCAAGGCATCATCAAGGAGGTGCTTTCTTCCCAGAGATCGGCTGCCTATAATCCTTGACTCTTCTGCCACATGGCAAGGCCCATGGTAACCTCTGCTGGTCTCTCTCTTCTCTTCCCAGTTTCCTTGTTTTTAGCTTCTCTGGTACATGTGCACACTTGTTGTCTCTCTCTCTCCCTCTGTCTCTCCCTTTCTCTCTGTAGTCATTTTGTTTTTAAAGGACTCCAGTAATAGGATGAAGACCCATCCTGAATGAAGTGTATCACACCTTAACTGAAGTACCAATTTAATGCATTTATTATCAACTATTTTGCAAGATGTTGGGGATTAAAAAAAAAAAGTAGTTCCTGCCTTCAAGGATGGCAGTATAGTAGGAAAAGTCTATTTACAGACAAATAATTAAAATATATTTTGAAAATGTTACATTACAGATATGTGCACATGCAAGCTCAGGTGTTTACTTTATAATACAAGGTAATGTTTATCTCCTTTGAAAAGTATGAAGGGCATATATACAAGATATGACCAAAGTTAAAATCTATAGGTGATTTGAGGGTGTTTTTCCTCAGCGTTCCCTATATTGTTATACCAATTCTCTATATATATTATATTTCAAAACAATGATTCCCTAAATTCAGCATATCATGTGCAACATTATGTCATGCATGTAAGCTGGTAAAATCAATACTCCTACATGTATATAAAAGAGAAAATACGAAAACAACGAAATCAAAAAATCCCTTCTGAAGTGTGAGAGCCATGAGGAAATAGACAAATAGCTTAATGAGAAAACTAACAAAGTGATTGAAGACCATGGCCACTATTGACCTGGAGCAATGTAGCCTGGCCACTTCTTAGTTACACAGTGGGATCAATACATGCATATATTGATGAGGTAGTCATTTTGTTATATTTTGCCATCTGTTATTTTTCCAAACTTAGTTTATTCTTTCAGAAAGCCTAATTTGTTTTTAGGCTAAAAAGAGATTTAAAGCCTAATCAGCAAAAAAAAATTATTCGCATGTAAAATTGTCAACTCAGTTGGCACCAATTCAGACAAACCATGCATTTCTCGATATGTAAAATGTAAAATTACTTTCAGTGAGTAGTAAATGCATATTTTACTTTTTAAAATTTATTTATTTATAAATTTAAAAAATAACAACAAACGAACAAAAACATTAACATATGATCATTCCGTTCTACAAATATAATCAGTGATTCACAATATCATCACATAGTTGCTTATTCATCATTTCTTAGAACAATAAATGCATATTTTAAAAATGATCTATCACTTAACATGTGGTTTTAGTAATTTATAATTTTGAAAATAAGTTCAATTTGAAAAAACAGAACGTCACACCATAGCAATGCATAGGCATGTGAGAAAGAAAAAATATTAAGAAAGACAGATATCTCCTACTATTGTAAGTTGTGATGATGGTCCTAATCATTGTAATTATGAAAATATGTAAGAAGATATCTCAAGTATTAATTGAAAATACTTATGCCCTTTAAGATATATTAGAGAACAAAGTAGAATATTATTACTCTTCAAAAAATGGAGTATCATTAATATGTAAATCATGATATTAATAAAATCTACAAATTGTGTGAAAGAACATTGAAAATAGAACAGAAATTTCCAATGTAAGATCAGTGGGGAATTTGTGTTTACTCCAGAAGGAAAGGAGAATGCAAATTATGATCCTTCTTTTCAGAATGCATCTTCCTCCTCTTCCTCCACCCAATTGCCAATTAGTAGATAAGACCCAGGGGGATATTTAAAACATTGCTCATGCACTGAACTATACAAATTATGTTAACACCATTTGGCTGTTCTGCAGTAGATCGATGCTCATCAGTAACATGCTTATTCTCCTCTAGTCTTCATAATACTGAGCAAGTGGAAATCGTGTCAGCATGTGGTTTTTCTGCCCTTTCCTGGCAGCTGTCAGATTTGTACTTATGTAGAAGCCAGCAACACATTATTGTTTCCAAGGAAAGAATACGTCACACTCTTTGATATTGCAAGATCTGACCCACTGCTTTAATTAGCACTTTTACAGAAAAGAATGTGAAATGACAGCAAATCTTTCCTACTCATTTCTGCATTACAGTTTGCAAGTAGCATTCAAAATCAGTTGCGGATCCAGTCAAAATTAACTCTGAGATATTACTTTAAGCACTCCCATATAATTTTAGCAATATCTATAAATGAGAATAATTCATTTTTTTCTGAGATTCTGATTGAAAGCATAAAATTACATTTCCCAAAATTCAGTATAGAATTAAAAATCACATTTTTTTGGTCTTGATGAGATATAGTTTGAAACCAGATATATTCATAATTTGCCAAATTTTAAATAGCTCATAAAATGGCCCATCACTTAACATCATTAACTCCCGTGCACAAGAAACAGTGAAGTCAAGATGGCAGAGCTTGTTAAATGAACATATTTGTCATTGGGTTGTAGCCCTGGATCTACAAAACGTGACACATATCATGTTACCCTGTTCTTCTATGCAAGAGAATGTCAAACTGCTTTGACTTTGGAGAGTTGACCCTTTATTTTCTTTAGCCTGCAAGAAAAGCAGTGATCTGAAATGGTAGAGAGATTTCTCCGTTCCTTGAAGTTAAGATTTGAACAACCAGACGTCCCTCCCTTCTGATCGATTGCAGATTGACAAAGCCAAGCCACAGCAGCCTAAATTTAGGGGAGTCTGTTATTTATCTCATTATCAAGATCTTTTTAATTTGCAGTTTCTAAACAGCAAACAAATACATCTTACCCCCCACTTCAGAGGATGCAAGAACAGATGAAAGAAAAGTGTAATGGTTTTGATCTCATTAGGATATCGACATTAGTGGGGGAGCAATTATAAAAGTAATTGACTATACTTTACCCAGGATCTGGAGGGAGTCATTCAGAAAGCCCATCGCGCTCCATCATTCATCTTCTGCTGTGTGCCCATGTGTTAGCTTTTCATCCCTTGAAGGCATTTATCATTTCTCTGAGATTCAAAGTGCAATATAAGAAATATCTTGAAGTGTTGGTTACTGCTACCTACACTTGAATGTTCAAACCCCTGTTCTGTCAGAGAAGCCAAATCTGTTACCCCAACCTTGACATTTTTGAATTTTCCTTGAACTGAGAGTGTGCATAAGAAAAGGGGGTTTTTCCTCTCATATTTGTTAATGACTTTTTTGTCCAGTAAACCTTTTATTGCATGACACTGATTAATTCTCAGGATATGTTCTGATTTAGGCTTGTTTATACAAAGACTTGCTCTGTCTACTATGTGTTAATAAGACCCACAACTTTTAATGAACTTTTAATTTTAGAATACTTTCAGATTTACAGAAAAATTGATAATTCTTCAGAGAGTGCCCATGTACTCCACATCCAGTATATATTACTGATAACGACTTAACATATCATGGTCCTTTTATCACATCTAGGGGACCAATATTGTTATTTATTTATTTATTTTTTACATGGGCAGGCACCGGGAATCGAACCCAGGTCCTCTGGCATGGCAGGCAAGCATTCTTGCTTGCCGAGCCACTGTGGCCCACCCTGTTATGTTATTATTAACAATAGCCCTTACTTTGTTCAGATTTCATCAGTGTTCCCCTAATGTCCTTTCCCTGTTATAGGATCTTGTCTAGGATACCACATTACATTTAGCCCACATTTCTCCTAAAGGCTCTTCTTGGATGTGACAGTTTCTCAGACTTTCCTTGTTTTTGATGACCTTGACAAGTATAGGAGTACTGGTCAGGGGTTTTGGAGAATGTCACTTCAATGGAGTTTGTCTGATATTTTTCTCCTGATTAAATTGCATTTATAGGCTTTAGGGAGCAAGAAGACAAAGATGAAGTGTCATTCTCATCACATCCGATCAAGGGTACCTGCTATGCACATGACTTTCAAGACTGATGTTCTACTGACCTTGACCACTTTTGTGAAGTAGTGTTTGTTGAGTTTCTATGCTGTAAAGTTATTCTTCTTATCTCCTTTTCCATTTTCTGCTCTTTGGAAAGAAGGCACTGAGGAGTTATGCATCACCTTCTCGATGGCAGAGTATCTGCATACATTATTTGGGATCCTTTCTTTTGCAAAGGAGATTTGCCTTTTTTCCACCATTTAATTATTTATTCAGTCCCTTATTTATATCAGCATGGATCATGGATATTTCCTATATGTTTTGGACTATAATCCAATACCACTTTATTTATTTTGTTTTGCTCAAATTGTTCCATCTTTGACATTAAGAAACCTTTCAGTTGCTTCCAGCGTTGCTTTTAACATATCCTCATTGTTTACTGTTGTTGCAGATTGTTTTGTTTTTATTTATTACTTTAAAATCTTCCTTACATTCTGGTTCTACCACATGTTCTGGCTCTCTCTTGTATATATCCTTCTCCAATCCTAGAATCAGTCATTTCTCTAAGCATTTGTACTGGTTTGAAAATATTGGGTACCCCAGAAGAGCCATGTTCTAATATTAATCCAATCTTGTGTAGGCAGACATATTTTTTAAACCTGATTCATTATTATAAGGTGGGAAATTTTGATTAGATTATCTCCAGGGAGATGTGGCATGCCCAATTGTAGGTATGACTTTTTAATTAGATAATGCAGACAGAAACACAAACATTTGGAAGAGCTGATGCAGATGCTTGGAGAGCAGTTGCTTCAGACTTGACAGGGCCAACATGAGACCCAGACGTTTGGAGATGCAAGCCCAGCAGACATTGTCATGTGCCTTCCCATGAGATGCTAAGTAAGCCAGAACCCAGAATTTGTCCCCAAGGAGCTTAGCAAAGGCCCACAGATGCCAAGTAAGGAGTCCTCACAAGAGACAGAGATTGAAAGCAATGGAGCGCAAGAGCAAGTGGCCAGCAGATACCAACCAAGTGTCTTCCCAGCTGACAGAACTGTTCTGGATGGCATCAGCCTTTCTTAAGTGAAGGTGACCTCTTGTTGTGCCTTAGTTTGCACATTTTCTCAGCACTAGAACTGTAAATTTATAACTTATTAAATTCCCTTTATAAAAACCATTCCATTTCTGGTATATTGCTTGCCAACAGCATTAACAAACCAATACAGGATCCTTAGCTGTTTTTGTTAGAAAATGGTATTATAAACCAAGATCTGGCACTCTGTGTGCTCCTCACTACTGGGTTGTTGCTTCTTCTAGATCCTCTCATCTTACAGAACAAGGAAATATATTTGTATATGCTAATCCATGTATAGACATGTAATTATATATATATATATATTTCTATATGCACCCATTTGTGTCTATATTAAGTTAAATATGAGTTCTTACTGATGCCTACAACTCTAATCCATTAGCACATGGACCATTCTAGTCTTCTCCCTTTTTTATCACTATAGTCCCACTCTAACAGTCAGAAGTCTGGCTCTCACTATCCACCATTTATTTAATTGTTCACTTACAGACTGCTCCTATAGTGGTTTCAGAATTGTTACCCTGCACCCTACACACAACTTTAGCAACTAGAATACAGAGTTTCTGTACAGTTCCCTTTGACTTTAACTACATTCTTACAGACTATGTGCATTTTTAAGTTGCTTATGCCAATATATTTTTCCTCCACCCCATTTATTGAGATTGTTTCATAAGTATATAATAAAGTTAGATTATTTTGTCACATTCTTCATTCCATTCTGGAATCTGCCAACCTCCTAAATTATGATTTTAAAAACTTCCATACATTTAATGTACTCTTTGTAGATTTGGGCAAATGCATAGTGTCATGTATCCACTATTAGAAATCTCATCATAATCAGTTACAGGTGTGGTCTGTCCTGAGGCATGATTCCTCTCTAGCTGTGGACCTATGAAATTTAGAATAAGCTGTAGACCTGTGAAACTTAGAACAAGTTATCCAGTATACAAAGGAAGGTCAGTCTTTGGTGAAAACCTGCAGGGCATACTTCATAAGATTTCGAAGTCTGACGTTTTGTTCTCAGGGTTCGATAGAGAGGCAGTCTCACCCTTTCCAAGGGCTTGTGCAGTGGTCCTGCTCTCTCCAAACATGGGGATGAGGGCTCCAACATTGAGGTGATGGCCAGACTCTAGGGCCCACCCTCCTCAAACATCAGAGGGGCGGTGGGACTCTGCAATCTCTAGGCACAGGCTAAACCTCCACAAAATAGTGGGGTAGCATCCAGACTCTCCCCAATCCTCAAGTTATGTGCTCCACCCTCTCTGAAAACTGGAGCAGCAGCACTCCTGGAATGGTAATACTCTTCTTGAAGAATGGGGTGAAAGCCCACCTTCTGCAAACACTGGGGCATACTCACCCTTTCCACATACAAGGGTGTGTCTGTTCTCTTCACCTGAGAAGATGTCTTCACTCTAAATCTCAGCTTCCATGCTTCTGCTTCGATATCATTTTTACTTCAATCTTACTTTTCTGTCCCTTTTAGTCTGGGTTAGCAGTGGTTCTGTTCATACAGATCTCACAAAAAAATGTATCAGTTTTATATACAGTACACAGAGGTTCAACTGTTAAACAATAGGACTTTCCTCAAATCTTTCCTGGATAACTGCATTTCCAATCTTGACTTGCTCTGAACTGGCTGACTGTTTCCATGTTCAGACAAATCCTCATATATGGCACTATTTTCTAGGGACTTGCTGTCTGGAAGCTCAGAATTTTCCAAACATCAATTTCTGGTTTCACTGTACCCAAGAGTTCAGTTCTCAGCTTAGCGCTTTCCTCTTGCATTTTGCTATAAAGTGCAAGGAGAAGCCAGGTTGCATTTACCACATTTTGTTAGGAAATCTCCTCAACTAAATATACAGGCTCATCACTTTCAAATTCTGCCTTCCATCTGACACCAGAATTCAACTTTGTCAAAATCTTTGCCACTTTAAAACAAGGATTGCCTTTCCTCCAAGTTTGCAATGACACATTCATCATTTCTGACTGAGGCCTTATCAATGTACCTTTAGTGTCCAATTTCTACCAACAGTCTCTTCTAAGCAATCTAGGCCTTTTCCATCAAGCTCCTCAGAGCTTTTGCAGAATCTTCCCCTTATCCATTTTATATAGCTGTTCCAGCATTTTTGAGTATTTGCAGATTGCAGCAGCACTCTTATCCTGGTACCAAATCTGTTTTGTTTTGTTAAAGCTTCCTGGATGCAATATAACAGAAATGGGTTGGCTTTTGCAATGGGGATTAATCATCTTACAAATGTTCCAATTCAAGCCACAACAGAATGATCCCTTCTCTGAAGATAGGCTGCTACTGTCTGGGGTTCCTGTATTAGTTAGGGTTCTCTAGAGAAACAGAATCAACAGGGAACACTTGCAAATATAAAATTTATAAAAGTGTCTCACGTGACCACAAGAACGCAGAGTCCAAAATCCACAGGGCAGGCTGTGAAGCCGACGACTCTGATGGAGGGTCTGGATGAATTCCACAGGAGAGGCTTGCCAGCCAAAGCAGGAATGGAACCTGTCTCCTCTGAGTCCTCCTTAAAAGGTTTCCTGTGATTAGATTAAGCACCACTCATTGTAGAAGACACTCCCCTTTGGCTGATTACAAATGGAATCAGCTGTGGATGCAGCTGAAGTGATCATGATCTAATTCTATGAAATGTCCTCATTGCAACAGACAGGCCAGCACTTGCCCAACCAGGCAAACAGGTACCACAACCTGGCCGAGGTGACACATGTCCCTGACCATGACAGTTCCTCTGTCAGATAGCAGGCATATGGCCAGGTTCAAACCAGCACAGAGAGGAACCCTGTCATGAAATAAGAAATCACAAATAATTCTGAAAATTGCTAAATTCACTGATTTAGAAAGTTGAATTTGATAAAATATCTGCATTTTAGTCTGAAATTCCTGCTTAGGGAAACCAAACAAAGGTAATAGAAATCGGAATCTAAGCCAGAAGAATCAAACGGCAATGCCTTGATCTTTTTCTAAATTGTCACCTTGAACAGCGTCTAAATGGCTCTGTAAGTTCTAGAAATGTGTGTCCTTTAATAATAAAAAGCTTCTCTTTTAGTAATAAAAAAGTAGAGAGCCATGTATGCCTAATACACAAGAAACTATGACTTGTATCAGTCTACTTTTTAATAAAGTTTATCAGTATCAGTAGAATTTGTCCTTGTTTAATATTACTAGACTGTTGGTATATAATATGGGCAATTACTGGGATTTTAGAATACATTAAAGTTTCTGGCCAAATTTCTCCTTTACAACAAGTAAAACAATTTCTGCTTATGTATAAAGCTCTAGAATATTTAACAGTAAGTTACGTATATGCAGTGTAGAACCCAGTGTATGAAATCAGGCCAGCATAAAGTAAATTGTTGTTAACTCACGTAAAGGCAAAACCTTAATAGACTCTACCAGTGACTAGAGGCTGAATATGTATTAATATCGCTAATTCAGAATAAAAAGGGGACAGTGGTATCATTGACTGCTCTAAGAATTAATGTAGGTATGAGTTGGTGTGCCAGTCTGAATCTGTGGTGGACCACAGAAAAGCCATGCCCTTTAATCCTCATTCAATATTGCTGGGTGGGAGCATATTTATTGTTTCCATCAAGATGTGACCCACCCAATTGTGGGTGGCAACTTGATTAGATGATTTCCATGGAGGTATGTATCCACCCATTGAAGGTGGAGTTGCTTACTGGAATCCTTCAAAAGCAGAATGATTTTGGAGAGAGTCCTGTTTTGGTAGAGCCACGAGAAAGCCAGCAGATGCCGCCATGTTCACCATGAGCCCTTCCAGCTGAGAAAGAAATGTTGAATGTTGTCAGCCTTCTTGAACCAAGGTATCTTTCCCCAGATGCCCTAAACTGGACATTTACGTAGACTTGTTTTAATTCGGACATTTTCTCGGCCTTAGAACTGTAAAATAGCAACTTATTAAATTCCCCTTGTTAAAAGCCATTCTGTTTCTGGCATATTGTATTCTGGCAGCTAACAAACTAGAACAGTTGGTCTTCAAATACTCCACTGTCAAGAATAATCCCAGGAAGTAGATATGGGAAGGTTACCAAAGCTGTTATTGGGGTCAAAATCTACTCCTGAAATTTGCATCTAGAGTGGAGATATGGACCACTTGGGGTTTCACACTTGGAAACCCATCACCATAGTAACTAGAATATTGATAACATATGGTAAGTGTTTCAGTTTACTAAAGCTAATGAAATGAAATATACTAAAAATAAGTTGGCTTTTACAATGGGGATTTATTAGCTTACATTTTACAGTTCTTAGGCTATGAAAAATGTCTCAACTCAAAGCGTCAACAGGATATGTGGACTCTGAGGGCAGGCTACCTGCATCTGGGACACCTCTGTCAAATGGGAAAGCACCAGTATACATAGGTCCTTCACTCCCAGGTTTCATTGCTTTCATTTTCTGACTTCAGTGGCTTCCTCTCTGAACTTCTGTGGGTCCTCTCTTAGCTTCTCCAGTGTTTTTTTCTATGAGCTACTCTTAATTTCATCTCTTAGCTTCTGTATGTGTTTTGCCCTTTTAGAAAGGCCCCCATAAAAGCATTAAGACCCATCTTGAATGAGATGGGAAAAAAAATCTCAATTGAAATAATCTAATAAAAGGGTCCCACCTACAATAGGTCTGTACCCACAGGAATGGATTAAAAGGACATAGCCTTTTCTGGGGTGAGTAACAACTTCCAAACTACCACAATGAATATACAGAAATATTTGTTAAGTAAAGGATTTTCATATAATTGTACTTATAATGCCTGTGTGTGGTGAAATGGAAATTATTTTATTCATCAGAATTCCCAGGCTTATAGAGAGGTCAGGGCTGTCTGCCAGGTTTAGATTTCTGAGAGAGGCATTTGTGGAGCACTAGATTTTATTTCTTAGAGAGTTTCACAAGGCAAAGAGGTCCATGTTGAGGAGCCAGGAGAGTTTGCACATGGCAGCCAAGTGGGGAAACCATGAAGTTAAAATCTCATGGGGCTCAATGGGAGTGTCCCCAGTCTCCCCTGGGCAGAGGACCATGAAGTGCTCAATGTGATTCTTTCTGGAAAATACAAAGTCTATTTTTACTCCTGGTATTTTCAGAGAAGAAGGGAATGATATATGTGTTACAGGGGCCATGACCTAGACTCTAGGAGAGCCAAGATTTTCTTGTTGAAATTCCAATGCAAGTAGAAATTTGTTAAACTAATAAACCATCATTGACTCCTAGAATGTTTGCCAGAACTTTATTCATCATCATTGTTTTCCTCTAATCAACATTCCATCCATTCATCCCACAAATAGTTATTGACAGTCTGCCATGTACTAGAAGTTATGCTAGGCTGTGAACAAAACATACAAAAACTCACTGTCTTCTTGGAGTTTAAATCAAGTAAGTTTTCACTCTTAAATGCCTAATAAGATTAATTGACCTTTTGGCTAAATCTTAAAAATAAAACACTGAATGAAACCTAGTTCCATTACATTACAGAGACGTGATACAATTATATAAAACAAGTAAAACAAAGACGTGATGCAATTATATAAAACACGTAAAACACGCATATTGTTTAGATATAAATAAAGTCATAATAAAAACATAACTACATTCAGCACAGCAGTTACCTGTAGAGGGAAGTTATAGAACACCTATGGTAATTGCGGTTTGAAAGGATTTATGCACCCCAGAAAAGACACACTCTATTCCTAATCCAATTTTGTGGAGGCAGCCATTTCTTTTAAACTTGAATCTGAGGAGATGTGACTCACCCAATTGTAGGTGTTAACCTTGGATTAGAGGGAGATGTGACTCCACCCATTCCAGGTGGGTCTTGATTAGTTTACTGGAATCGTTTAAAAGAGGAAACATTTTGGAGAAAGCTGCAGAATGACCAGAGTCAGAGTCCACCACCCAGCAACCTTTATAGATGAAGAAGGAAAATGCCCCCGGAGGAGTTTCATGAAGCAAGAGGACTGGAAAGAAAGCTTGCAGATGTCACCACGTTCACCATGTGCCTTTCAAAAATTGAAAGAAAAACCCTGAACTTCATCGGCCTTTCTCAACTGAAGATAACCTCTTTGTTGGTGCCTTAATTTGAATATTCTTATAGATTTGCTTTAATTGGGACATTTTCTCAACCTTAGCACTGTAAACTAGCAACTTATTAAATTCCCCATTTTAAAAGCCATTCCATTTCTGGTATATAGCATTCTGGCAGCTAGCAAACTAGAACAGTAAATGATACAGAGGAGGCTGTTACTGGATGTGTTGGTTTCAGTGCTTAAGCTGGATAAGTATTTAGGTTTTTACTGTATTATTCTCTATATTTTTTAATGTTTGAATATTTTATGTTTTGGGGCATGGGCAGGCTCTGGGAATCAAATCTGGGATTGATTGCCCACCCTGACTTACCACTTTTAATAATAAAAGTCACCACAGAAATAACATACTTTTGAATTTCTATAAACATGTTGTTCAGTTTCTCAGCTCATTGTTTCATTGGGAAATTTTTCTCTTATTATACCAATAGCATATTTCTTCTTTACTATCATCTTAGTATCTCCAAAGTCTCTAAACTTTAGTGTTTACTGTTTTTTCCCATTCTCATAAATTTTATAATGGGTTGTAAAGTTACATAAAAATTATTGTGGGGATTTTGAATAGCATGGCATATCATTTATAGAGTAAATTATGAAGAATTGGCATCTTTTATATGGAGTCTTCCAATCTATGAACATCATATAGTTCCCCATCTATTGGTCTTCAGGAATGATTTCTTTTAAACGTCATAATTTTTCCCAAAGTGCTTGACAAGTAACTTATGAAATTAATTCCTAGGTACCTTATAATTTTTGTTGCTATTGAAATCATCTTTTTATTGTTTATTGCTGGAATAAGAATGTTACTCATTTTTGTGTCCTTAGCTTATATACAGCAACTTTGAGAGTTAGGCACTAATATATACTTTGTATCAAATTTTGGTTGCTAATACCTCCTATAAAATAAGGTGATGAAATGGGCATATCTGACTTATGTTTATTAATAATACTTCTAATATTTTATCTTTATTTAAGTTTAATTAGGAAAGTTACTTCTATTCTTATTTTTCTAAGCTTACTTATTAAAATAGATTCAATATTCTAAATGAAGCATTATCCAACAAATATACATGTGTATATATGAATGTTTAATATATTTAGCACCCCAAACCAAGTATGGTTTATCACAGGAATGCAAGAAGGGGTGGTTATAAGAAGATAAGATTATGAAATTACATAAATACCACACTTGAGAAATCATGTGCCCATCTCAGTTGATCGAGAAAAGATCTGAGGTGCCTGTGCATACCTCTTGTCTATTTTCCTGTTTGGGTTAGGTAATTGAGAAGTTAAAAATTAGCAGATAATTAGGATGACCAAATCATTGTATAGATGCCTTTTTCTTACATTCTAGTACATTGTAGAATAGCCACAAGGAAATACCTGAAATTACTGCAACTTGCTCAGATGCCTTGATCTTTGGTAATGATTATATACCTCTGTAATCTTTATCTTGTGATTGTAAAAACTTCATGACTGGCCTTGCTTCTACCCCCTTATCCTGCTTATCCTGTTTTACAACTTTAGAGTCTTATGTTCTCAAAGACAACCCCCTAATGTTTATTAATGAAGAAACACTAGTCAGCCCAGAACAGCTGATTTGAGTGTTATCCCTTTAGATTTTTTAAATTGTAGTTGTTTATACTAGTTATTGTTACAGTAACTACCCCACCTCCCTTGTTTGAATCCACAAAAACTCTAAACTCCTTAGACCTGGGGGAGATTTTAGGCTAAGAGGCCACGTGTTTTCCTTGCTTTGCATAGGAATTAATTCTTCCTCCTTTGGAAACACTGGTGTCATCGATTGGCTGCTATGCACATTGGGTGGAGAACACACCATTTGATCAGTATCAGTTTCTTATTGACTTTTAGGCATTCTTCATGATTTCTGCATAATGATTTCTTCTTTTGTAATGCAGCAACTCATTTTTGGATGGTCTTTTTTGATAAAGAGAGCTCTGTAATTTTGAATGTGTCAAAATTGTCAGCTTTTCATTAATATTTGTCTCAATTTATTTTTTAGTTCAATAAAAATTATCCTATCCCAATGTGAAAGAGCTACTCTTTTCCATTTACTAGTAAGAGTTCTAGCATTTTGCCTTTCTCATTTTGTCTTTAATCCACTTGGAATTTAGTTTTATAAATTCTGTGAAATAAAGATCAAGTTTAATTCATTTTTCCCATGTGGATAATCAGTTATTCCAGGAACAGTGATGTGTCATTAGGGGAATACATATTTAAATTACAATCTTCTTGTAAACTACACATTTTATATATATGGTGTTTAACATTGCTTTCTTTTTGAGTATTTTTGGTTTGCAATATAGCTATACCACTTTCTTTTTAGTCATCTTTTCCAAATAGCAGCATTTAGTCCTTTTAATCTTTGTCTTTCAACTAATGTCTCATTCATTAATTAGTACATGGATAGATTATTTCTCCTGAATATTTTCTGGCCTTATCAGGAGATGAAAAACTATTTAAATAAATAATGATTATTTGTATGTCCATATTTATTTCCACCTATTGCTTTGTGATTTTTATTTTCTCAATTTTCCACTTTCCTTCTTTTGTGTGGTGACATTATTTTTTACCTCATTCTGTTATCCATACCCTCACTCTGCCCACTCTCCATTCTCCATAATATTTGGAATGTTTACTTTTATTTTGAAAAAATCAGTTGTTTTTCTTGAATTTATAACATGCCTTTTTAACTTTGTTCCAAAGAAAGTCAGTAAATTTATTCTATTTCAAAATAAACAAAAAATTAATATGCCTTTCTAGGTTAAATGCTCTTCGTATCTTTAGATCTTCACCATTCACTTCATTAATTTGTCCACCTTTATCTCAGATCATTCCAAACTCATTTTCCCTTTTTTGAAGTATATCATTTAAACATTCCTTTAGCAAGTATCTCTTGTTTATCAACTCTGGTAGCTCTGTCTATATAAAACTGACTTTCATCCTCATCCATAAAGATAGCATTGCTGGGTTGTAAAGTCTAGGATGACAATTGTTTTTTCTTAATCACCAATTTAAAGGTATTTTATTATCTTCAAATTCCCACTGTAGCTTCTAATAAGTATTCCATCATTATTCAAAATTTAGATTTTCCCTAAGTATTCTATCTTTTCTCTCTGTTTAATTTTAATACTTCCTCATTTATATCAAATGCCCTGCAGTTTTCCTTCAATGTGTCCAGGAGAGGTTGGATATTTATTTATCCCATTTGGGATTACTTGAGCCTTCTGAATCTCTGGATTCATATGTTTCTTGAACTGTGGAAAATCTGCAGATGTTCTTTATCTTTGTTGCTTCCCACCCAAAATCCAGTATCCATATTATTTCATTCTGAAGCACTTACAGTATTGTCTATCTACTATTTTAGTTATCTGAATTTTCCAGGGCTGTATTTGTTTCTGTTGATTTCATTTTTTTTTTAATAATTTAAATTCTGATGGCTCATGACCTGGCATGGAAAGCCCATGTGCTTTATGATGAAACTTTTCCTTCAAGGACAATATGAATTGACTTATGTGATGGGCTCCTTTAGGCATTACAGAGCCAGATTCCATCTATAGTAATCCCTCAATTTTTAAGGTTTCTGAACACGAGACATCTGCATAAATTTAAATTCAAAACATGCAAGATAGTTTTCTGTTTATAAATTGTTGAAGAAAATGATTTTTTTTAAACATTCAGAACTTAAAGAAATTTCTTTTCTGTTTGATTAGATTATTTCTGGTCTTATTTTTTGAGGTTTTTTCTTTTGTGATCTCAGCTATAGTTTATGGATCTCATTTTATTCTACAACTTGAAAAGTCTTCATGTCTTTTCACCTGTGCCTTTGTGGCCATTAAAGCAGTCCTTTTAGATTCCAAGGCTTTCAAATGCCCACCAGCTAGCTGGAGATTCAGTGACAATTGCATTCTACTGTTGCTTAACAGGAAGCAAAAGTAGGATGCAATCGGGGATTTCCCCATTTTAACAAATTTAAGCCTTGTAGTTGAGACTCTGTTATATTTTGTCTGAAATTTCCAGGTGTTTTCTTACTAGAAGCATTTACAGATTATTTCCTTTACATTGTTTTTGGACACAATTGATTTTATTCATAAACTAATACTATAAACTGTTACCCAGCAATTCTTTGGTAAGTAAGAAAAGATGAGACACAAAACTTCTTAGAGACTAGTGATTGCTCTGCATTCTGTTCTGTGGTTTGTGGGATTAATTCATTCCATTCAATAAATAAATGATAATGAGATCCTGTAACATGCTAGGCATTTTACTAAGTTCTGGACATAGAACAGTGAATAAAATTGACAATGTTCCTATTTATATTGGAGTTTACATACCAGTGGAGTATGACAGAAATCAATCAAATATAGAAATAATTATAGAGTTTCTGAAAATAACAATTTATAAGAAGAACAATACATGAAGGCAAGAAGGTAGAGAGTAAGCATAATAGAGAAAGCAGTAGGAATGAAGACAGTGAGCAAGTCATAAAGATGTTGGTTCCAGGCAGAGCAAAGACTGAGAGAATTAGAATCTTGACATATAATAGAAAAGGAAAGGGAGAGGAATGGAAGGGGAGGGAAGGGAAGGGCAAAGGAAGGAGAAGGGAAAGAAAACAGAATACCAAGGTGGTAGAAGTTAAATGAATGAGGGAAAAGTGTTAAGAAATTAGTTCTGTGAAATAGCAAGTTGTTCATCAGATCATATAAGGCAGTAGTTTTCAGTATTGGTTCCATATTTGAATCCTCTGGTGAGATTTTTTAAAATATCATTTTCCAGGCATCATTACTAATGATACTGATTTAATTCATCTGAAGTTGGCAATTAGCATTAATACGTTTTTAATAGCTCCCAAGATGAATTCTAAGTTGCAGCTTGGGGTTAAGAATCACTGATGTACAGCCTCATACTTTTGGTAACTATTTTCCTTTTTCCCTGGTGAAATAGAAACTATCTGAAGGATGATTTTGAGTGGAGAAATGACTTAGTCTGACTTGATTTTAAAAATGTTCAGCTTGGCTTCTCTGTGGAGAACTAGCTGGAAAAACAAGATGATAAGTAAAGAGGTTATTGCAATAATCTAGGGGCATTATGGTGACTTGAATAGGTCGGTGTCACTGAGGCAGTGAGGAGTAGTTGGATTCTAGACATATTTCTACCAAAGAGTCAATCTAATTGGTCAATGTTTAAGGTCTCAAATCTAGATATTTGTCTGGAGCATCAATAAGAATGGTTTTGCCATTTACTATGAGAGAAGACCAAGGGAAGAGCAGATTGGTAGGGGGATCAATGCTTTGTTTGATTTGAAATACCAGAGTCAAAATATGGATAGCCAATTGGGAATGAGAAGCACTGAGCCCACTTGTTTAGAAAACTTAAGATTTACATGTGATTCTTTAGAAGAAGCAAGAATGTTCCCACTGACTCTTGACTCTCCCGATAATTGCATGGTCACACATAGAAAAAAGGAAGTTTATGAAATAAGGCCTATTATTAAAATTTTGAATGATTTTCATGTTTTGGCGATGCTTCAGCACACTTTTGTTTCAGTATGAAAATGTACTCCTGTATTATTTTCTTAATAGCAACAAAAGACCAGAGAACAAATCATTAATATAATTATTCTATTATGAGGAAGAATTTTCTAAAAACAGAGCACTGAAGCCTCTAGATTGCCTCAAAAAGATAGGTTTGAAAACTTGCTGACTTATGACAAGCTCCATTTACATCTTAGGCACCCAACAAAATACTTTTCTCTAATTCTGGTACAGGAAGGGCCTTCAACTGAATTGTTACCCTCTCAGATTAAAAGGTCTGTTGCATTCTCTGACCATTATAAAGACAGTGCATCAAGTACACAGGACATCCAGCTCAATGGTGTTTATAGGTCATGTCCCATCCAATTACTAGACAAGCTGCATCAGATTCTTAAAAAGAAACTTCTTGATTAAATAAAACTGTATTAGCCCAAACCCTAAGTAAATCAAAACTTTTAATATCCATTGTTTCAGTTGGCAAAGCTGCCGGAATGCATATACCAGAAATGGATTGGGATTTAAAAAGGAAATTTGTCAAGTTATAAATTTATAGTTCTAAGACCATGAAGATGTCCAAATTAAGGCATCAAGAAGGAGATTTCCTCTCCAAGGAAAGGCTACTGGCATCTGGGGGTTCCTCTGTCACATAAGAGGGCACATGGTGACATCTCCTGGCCCTTCTCTCCTGGTTCTGGCTTCAATGCCCGTCTTCAAAGGTCTCTGGGAGTTTTCTCTCTCTTCTTCTTCTCTCCAAAATGTCTTTGGCTTTTATTTTCTCATAAAGGATTCCAGCAAGGGGAATAAGACCCACCTTAAATGGGCTGGGTCACATCTCAATGGAAACAACCTAAGCAAAAGGTGCTACCCATAACAGGTCTGTACCTGCAGGGATGGTTTTTCTGGGTTAGCCAGCAGATTCAAACCAGCACATCCATTATCAGAGGATACCACAAATTCACATCTTAAAATCAAGAATCAAGAAATTTACCATTGTGTTCTGAGGGACAAACAGGTTTAACCTAACCTCTTTCAAAAGAAACATAGGCATCAGGGACTCAACAATTTTTTCAGAAAACGGAGTCATCAGAATTCACTGGAATCCATGACATTTTGTGAAGAACTGACATGTTTAATGTCACTTTATGAAACAGGAGCCATTTAATTACTGGGGAATATGAGTAAATAATGTTTATATGATATCCAAGTACAACGACAAGTTTAAACTATTCACTTAAATAAATCATCTGTTCCTGAGATTTTCTGTTAATCCTAGTTTATTACTGAATGTTTATTCCATCATCTGTCAGCTTTCTCTAACAGACATTTTTTAAGAAGAAGCCAAAGAGGAAAATGTGAGTGAAAATGTAAAATTTATACAATACTTTTTATTCATTGATGTATTTTTAAAAAATTGGTTCAAGGGAAATGCTATTCAATGTAGTGGTAAACTCTTTAACCTAGTTTATTGGACACCAGTGTTCTGCAGAAATGTAGATTAGAAATAGTTCTGAATAAAGCAATAAACACTTGCTTCATTGAACAGACACTTAATGGAACACTATTAGATAACATGCTTTTCTTGGTAGCTTTGTTTAGAGGCAAACATGCAGGTGCTTCAATGAGATGACCAGAGTTCATATACTCTCTGACTACCAGCTTTGTTTGGGGAAGATGCTTAGTCTCTGTAAGACTCAATTTCTCTATACTTACCTGTAAAATGGAAACAAACAGCACTCGAACCATTGGGTTTGTGAGAATTAATTGAGATAAATGTAAAGTGCTTAGCAAAATGTCTAACTCAAAGTAAGAACTCAATGAATGCTAGCTTCACATAAAATATCTCATTAAACAACATCACGCAGATAGATATGCATTTCACATTTTACAGATATAGAAATGGTAACTCAAGGAAACAAAGTACATTGCTCAAAGACACAGATCTAGAAAATGACAGCTAAAATTCCAACTCAGGTCTATCAACTCCAAAAACTGTATTCTTTAAGCTATACCTCAAGGGTTCTCATGAACACCCAAGGATTTTACCAAAATGTTTGCAACAGTTTAAAAGAATGAAAGTTACGGTGTACCAAAGACATGGGATATAATTCCCTTCATGAAAATAAAAGTTATACTTTAACTTTTCTTGGTAAGCACAATTTTTCCACAATTATGTATTTAAAAGTTATGAGGGGACTAATTTGATGAAAAGATCAACAGCATCAAGAAATTCACAATTATTGCAATTCCATATGTGCTAGTTTTAAAATACTCTCTGAATATTAGAATGATTCTGGAAACAAATGTATCTATCATCTTGGCATTTCTTTGAAAGCCTTGGAAATTGCTCCATTTGGTAGCCTAGGGAAGGGTCTGTGAAGGACCCATCTGTGAAGGTCCAAATCTGAAGAGTAAGATGTACCATGTCCAGAGTCAGAGAGCCATAAGGAAGCCTATGCTTGGGTGTCTAAATTCTATAATGTGCATCTGGGGAGAATGCTTCATTTGAAGTTCTCTGCCCTGCCAAGTTATAACCACCATAATCCCCTCTATCTGGTAACCCCCTGTCTGGTGATTAGTTAGCAATTATTTCAGCCTTTGATAAACAGAATCTTTTGGCCAACTAACTGCATTTAATAAATTAGCAATCACAAGGGAATGCAACATAGTCCCTTCATGAACATGTTAGCAATGTTGGAGATCTTAAGCAAAGATGCAACCCGGCAGCAATGGGGAGTTACAACTGTGACTGGGAAAAATTGAAATAAACTAAGAAAGCTCTGATTTCTGGGCTAAGTGGAGCCATGAGATCATCTCAAAGAACTAGTCTTTCATTACTCAGCTTTTCAGTATCATCTTTGGTAAAAACAAGGGAAAAGCATCAAGACTTCAAGCTATTCACCTTTTCACACCTAAGCATGCAATTGCTGTCCATTATACTTATTTTCAAGCATGGGATTAAATAATTGGATAATCAAAATGTTCACCATTCGCAAAAGAATTAACCCCTAGTTTTTCCCCAAATAATTTAGAGCAGAAGTAAATTTCATTTTGGTAACTTCACTTTGGCAATATTTCACCATAGTTTATTAGAGTTGACTTAAACTAGAACATTAACATCTGTGATCACTAAAGAGCTCCCTACACCATTGTCTCAGTTGCAGTGTTGAATTATGCATAACAAGAGCAAAACATTTTAAGAGAGCTGTTTCATAAATGAATTCTAGATGATTGCATTTATCTTGATTTACCATAAAAAAGTTAATACAAATTTCAGATTTTTTAATTTAATAGTAAGTTCTTGGCCTAAAAATGTAATGTTACATTGCTGAAATTCTGAAAAGATAGGGATTTCCTTTTTTTTTTTTTCACTTCTTTGGCTCTTCTGAACTCTAATTTTGCTATTAGCATTTTTCCTTAAAAAACTCCAGATCTAGAGGTTTTTCATAATTAATTGAGATTTGTAACTAGAGCCTAAACAGAATTGCTGTGTATTACTTGCTTAGCTGCTATTCACAGCTGCTGTTGGAACAATGCATAAATGGAAAATGCTTAAAACAATAGCCTGAAGCAATTACATGCCAATAACGACTCATACTCTGCTACACCTGCTTTCCATCTATCCTTATTAACAAGCTTAATTTAAAATCACAAGTGATAGGAAGCAAACTAACCATTACCAGCTGGTACATGCAGATGTCAAAACAAATGTCATTGAGGTGGGAGCCCCAAACTTCATATAGCCTGCAGATGCATGTGTTGAATGTTTAGAATTTTCTTCGATTATTTATTTGGGGACCGAAATGATCATATTTTCAACATGCAGCAGTCTACCATGGTTTCTGAACTGAGATAAGAGAAAATTGTAAAGAAATTTGAACAGTCCAAAGTATCTCTTCACATTCCAGGAACTTTTTTGTATCATTGATCCAATTTCTACAGATAAACAATTTTTAGCATCTCATCTTTGATAAGGATTTAGGAACAAGCCCATTTGATAATATAAAAACACCAATAATGGCATGCATTGTCTTCACAGCTGTGAGGACTGGCATTCATTATCTGAGGAAACAATGACATATGGAAGTGTTAAGGGTGCATTAAAAATACTCACAAATATATCTATCATTCACATTTCAGTATATCTCAATTGAGAAAGTCCCTCAAAAAAAGATAGAAAAGCATGCTATCACATAGTCTTCTTTTGCAGTTCACAAGTTGGATTTATTGCCAGGGCAAAATGGTTGAATCTTCCTTGAACTAAGGGGATCTGCTCAATAGAACTTCTGTTAAGTAATATTATATGTTCTATTATTTACAGAAATTGTAGGCATGAACTTCTGTGAAGAAACAACAGGGAATCAAATAAAATCATGTATATTATCAATTACAAAACTCTCAAATCTTTACAAATGGAATTATACAAAAAAGAGATCATTTTCAAAAACAATTTTGTTAAATTCTGCACTTCTTTTAGATGGTAGAAATACTTTAGTTCATATTCCATACTTTCCATGAAATGAAGGATTGGCTATTTTAGAAACTCTGTTTTGCATGTGTATGTGTGTGCTTGCATGGAATGTTTGTGTATGTGTGTATGTGTATTTTTTTCTGTTTTTTTCTGGGGGGGGTCATAGTCTGGGAGTTGAACCCAAGTCTCTCACATGGAAGGCAAATATTCTACCACTGAGCCACCGTGTACCCTGCATGTATTTTTAATTGAATAGTTTTGTTTGTTTGTTTTCAGTACCAGTAAGTCTTTATTTATTCATCATATTAACCCAGGGAAAAGAGGGGAAGGGAAAACAGTCAGTACGAATGTGGTAGTTTGTAGCTGTTGTATCCTCCCAGAAAAGCCTATGTTTTTTTAAATTCATTCCTGTAAGTGTAGACCTATTGTGGGTGGGACACTTATGATTAGGTTATTTCAATGGAGATCCACCTAATTTACGGTGGGTCTTGATACTCTTGCTGGAGGCCTTTATAAGAGGATAAAACATACAGAACCTGAGAGATAAAACCAAGAGAGCTCAGCGAAATCCCACAGAAGCTGAGAGACAAGGACACCCACAGAAGCTGGGAGAGGAAGCCACTGAAGCCAGAAGCTATAAGCAAAGAAACCTGGAAGAGAAGGATTAGCTGATATCGGCCACGTGCCTTACTAAGTGAGAAAGATCCAGACACTGGAAGCCTTTCTTCACAGAAGGTATCATCCTGTGATTCCTTAATTTGGACATTTTCATGGCCTTAGAACCATAAATTGATAAGCTAATAAATCTCCATTGGAAAAACCAACTTATGTCTGGTATATTGCGTTCTGGCAGCTTTAGCAAACCGAAACAATATGCTGCAAAATAATAGCAGGCGGGAAAGGAAGTACCCAGTGACTTGGATTTACATTCATCTTTCCTTTCTTGATCTCTCACCTCCACTTTCTGCATGAAACCCACCCCACCCCTCACTGATTCTTTCTATCTGGGATTGATGATTAAGTTCGTTCTGTCAATCCAAATATAGCCGTGTTAGTCTCTGGCAAGAATCTCTTCAAGGAATGGTCTTAATTCAGAAGATTGGGAATGAGGGATGGGTATTCCTAGATTCTTCAGGATTTTTGCACAAATCATTGAAGAGTTGTGAAGATACCACACCCCTCCCCCCAAATTAAATGCAAATAGGAGGTTGAGGGGCTAGAAGACGGGGTAGTTTTTAGGACAGATTTAGTTCAAAATAGGAAATAGGGGAAGGAGAACAAAGGCAAAAGGCAGATTCAAGATCCCCACTTCAAGAGCAACCCCCAAGCATATGTTTCAGATCCTTTTGCCCAGTACAGAATCTTCTGTCAAAGAAACTTTGACTATTTTTCTTTAAACATGCAGAGAAGTTTGCAAACAACAACAACAAAAGAACATAGAGAAAGACCAGTACATTATGTTTACACAAATTAGACCACCTAGCAATCACCAAATCAGTGATTCATGAAGTTCTATGAAGCCCAGGCAAGTACAAAAGCTAGAGAGGGCAATGTTTAGCAGAGACAAGAACACAGGATCAGACATGCATCACCCAATGCATTGTATTGCATTTCCCTATGTCAACACAGTGGGGTAAGCTTGCAGTGATCCCACAGAAATGAAACCTTCTTTCTCCTTTGGCTACCATGATACTATAATCCCTACTAGAATAGGGTACAAAATTGGCCCCAGATGCCTCAAAGAAACCTTCACTTATGGTCTTTCTGGAAGCCAGGAGGAAAAGTCCAGAATTTTGAAAGGTTAAGGATTTTTTACTTCATATATCCATCCTTGGACACACACCCACACACCTACCCCCATTGTCCATGGCCAGATGTAGCCCAATCCAGTGAAGGATGGATCTGGTATTCAAACAGGTCCTATTCTGTAGGATTAAGAGACTCCTACAGAAGTCTCTTAGTTAGGAAGGAATTCCTTATTAGGTAACTCTCATCTAAACTTGTCTTGACCTTTAACCTAGCCTAGCCTCTCCTAACCTTTCTGCACTATCCTTCCATTTAGACAAACTTCCAATCTGCCAGTAGGAGATCTAGTCATGGGACCATCCAATTAAGACCTAGTCTCCAATGAAAGGAAGGGATTTCAAGAAGACACTATGGCAGAAAAGGTGACTCTGTATGGGGATAAGAGTGAGGAACAAAAGAGGTTCTCTGCAGGTGACTCTAAGGCATAATTATAAGTCCCCAAGGGAACTTTTCAAATACTTCTTTATTCTCTGCCCAAATTACTCCAGGATATATCTGGGCATCATACTAACCTGGACAAATCAATAAGATCTGACCCTTTTCAAGACTGTATGTACTAATGCTGTTAACTAAACTGACTATACAAGTTAAATTAGGTAATGTGCTACCCAAAATATAAATTTTGCACCAAATAAACATCTCTCTCTTTGGTCTCACACAGAAGTCGAAGTCTTAAAATATGGTCCATATCATCCTTTACCCCGTATTCTGCTCTACTTTAGTCCTATACAGATCAGCTTCCTTCATATCACTACTCGAAGTTTGATCCCTTTTTCAATATTGTTGTATTTATCTGATTATTTAATTTTGAAGGACCACCCCTTCATGGAAACTTTCCTTGATTATCTCCTTTGAAATAGCAGTTTCTCACAATCATCACCATCTCTACTCTACTTCATTTCCTTCCTCACCTTTATATATCACACTGTGCAGCTCTGTTTTGTTTTGTTTTCAGGAGGTTTGCATGTGTCTTTCCCACTAGAAGAAGATAAGCTTCAAGAAGGCAGGGAATTTGTCTTTCGTTTCATCACTGTAACCCAAGGATCTAAAGGTGAACCTGAAAATTAGTATGTGCACAGTAAATTTTATTTAAACAGAATGTGGAATGAAGAACTGATACAAGACCAAAAATATCCATGCAGAATTAACCTCTACAAAATGAATGAACCACATTTTCCATATATTAACAAATTGAAAAAGCATAGAAACATTTATTTCTGCTAAACAGATGCCTTTAATTTATGAATGCTACAAATCTATTGCCAATTATGTTGAGAACTTATAATTAAACAAGGGATAAATTAAAAGTGTGCATTCCCAGGGTTCCCCATTATTCTTAGGAGAAGGGAAATTTCAACATTTAGGTGATGGCTTTGCAATGTGAACTATTATGTCTCGTAGAATTTTCAGTTATTGCTTTTGCTTAAATCTGAACATGCAGTGCTTAATATTTACATTATTTTTGAACACAAAGAATCATACACTATCAAATCTATTATTTTTTAAAAGTATGAGTAAATGATAATTAGGAATAATTTATAAAATTTATATATATATTTCAAATAACTCATAAAAGTAAATTTTATGATAGCAAGAAAAATTTGAGGTGTTTAGTTTATTGGAGTAAAATTACATTTAAATAACCAAAACTCTTTTAAAATTAAGATTCTTAAGTGCATCAATATCTAATGGATAGGGTTTACCTTATACACATTTAAATATATAGGCACGTTCATACTTGTGTTAACTAAGTTCAAATTGAAAGCCATGTATGAAATATGACCAACCAGTGATTTGTACCAGTGTAATTGGACTTCAAATATAATTTTGAAAAATCACTCAGCAATTAAAATAAACTGAATTGTAATATAACTTAAAAAGTAGTGCAAGTATTAATTTGACTTGGATGTGATCATTAAATGCTTTTAAGTTTTTCACTTTGAATTTCACCTAGTTTTGAACAATAATAAAATGACAATAATGATAATACTTAGCATTTAACATGTGTCAGGAAATCTTCCCAGCACTTCTTGTCGATTTTTTATACAAAAGTTTGTTGTAATTGTGTGTATATGGGCAACGGATTTTTTATACTGGCTAAGGTCAAATCTCTGAGTTGTTTGCTTTATGATGCTGGGTTTTCACTAGCTTAGTAAGCACTGCACTGATACAATATTATAAAATATTCTTTCATATTTTTCTCTACGACAGTTATGGTGTTCTCAAAATTTAGTTTTGAAAAGTATATTTGCCAAGGATTTCCCATTCTTGCCCAAATGGATACTTGTAGTCTTTCCTGAATAATTCATCCTTCCCCTCACTGATTAGAAATGCCAATTTATCAAATACCTGTTTCCATTTTATTTGAGAGGTATCTATTCTTCTTCTGCTCTAAAAACATGCCAGAAAAGCAAGAAATAAAAGAAACATGGAAGGAGAGACAAGGAGATGAGGAAGAGGAGGAGGAGGAAGAGAAGGAGAAAATGGAGAAGATGAGGACAAGAACCTACATTTGAGAACCCATTCTCGACAAAATTTTTGCTAAATGCACACAGCATTTCAAATGGTTGAATCTTATTCCATTCTAATTGAGATCAGCAATTGAATGAAAATAATTTTTCTTCGGCCATAGGAGATCATATATATAGTAAATAGCATAATAGAATAAATTTTAAATTTATAGTCAGAATACCATGAGTCCAAGATTTGGCCTTATCCATTCATAGACCATTAATGAAAATCAGATAATGTGTTACACACGTACGTGCTTTAAGAATCGTACATTTCTATAGGTTAATTAACATTCATAATATATTTTTTTAGTTTCACAGGTGGTCAAATATTTCAATTACATGACCCTTTCAAAAGTAGCTAAGGACTAATAATTTTTTATTTAGGTCACAAGATTAAGAATCAAACATACCAGGTTCAAAATCTGTTTATACATGGACTGGATCCAAATGACTTCTTGATAATATATTAAAACTATACTATGCATATAGCGATCTAAAGGTCATTTTAAATAAGACCAAATCAAACTGCAAGAAAGAGAGAAGATTTCATGTTAGACTCATTTTCCTGATGCATTTGCATAGGTAGTTAAGAGCTTCAGGATTTGTGATGGAATTAACCACTAAAAGCTATCATCACTCTGTAATTAATGATAAATGTTAAAAATAGAAACCTTAAATCAAAATGTGGGTGCAACTTGATATTTAAATAAATTCTAAAACATAAAATAATCCTATCAAATAGCTGACATAACTTAATCTAAATTATTTATATTTTGTTAACAAACAGTCCATATTCATAAATATTATGTTTGGATTGATTTATTTTTTTCTTTATACACAGTCTGTTCTCCAAGCTCTCAGGCTTTTAATTAATCTGGATTTGGAGTATAAATTCTTTATGCCTTGATTAATACCAAACAGGTTTTATTTAATTAAAAAGACAGTCTGGTGAAAGGCATTTTAATCAAAAATTGCACATGCATACAGTACATCTGTATTTAATACTCAAAAAGGAAAAAAAAAACCTGATTTATTGTATTTATTTCTTCAAGGTTTTGAATAAAGCAATAGTTTTAGTTTCTGTGATGAATTATCTCCATGTCCCTCTTTCAACTGAAGTGACCTCACTACAGAGGACACCTAAAGAACATGGAAGCCAAGGAAAAGCCCCCAGACATCAATGAAATACTTGGCACAAATCTCTGGTGAATTGCAATTGAATACATGAGATTATAATAGAATTCTTTGATGTTTTCTATTTTAGTACCTAGTAGCTCTGGTTAGACTTCTTGAGGGTATTACTCTTCAAAGAAGTATGTATCTAAGGTTGCTAGCACTGCTATGACAAGCGCCACACACTGGGTGTGTTAAGCTTAAACAACAAGAACTGGCTTAAACAACAAGAACTTAGTGACTCACGGTTTCAGAGGCCCGAAGTCTGAAATCAAGACACCACCAAGGCCATGATTTGCCTCTAGATTCTGAAGCATTTGGATGCTGGCTTGTTGCAGTAAATGGGGCTCCTTGACTTGCACACTGTTTCCCATCATATGGCAATGCCCTTGATCTCATCCTACGTCTTTCTCTAACATCCTCTGAATTTCTTCTTTAAATCAGGCCTCCAGTCATTCAGATTAATATCCACCTTGGTTCACTCTGACCTCACATATACAGGATCTTCGAAGATGCATCCTATTCACTAAGGAGTCCCCTCCCTAACTGATGATACATCTTTAAAGGGTATTATTAACAAACGGGTTCACACCCACAGGAATGTAGATGAAGATTAAGAATATGTCCTTCATTAGGATGCATAATTCAAATGACCATAAAAAAGTAGGTTAAAAAAGAGAAAATGAATCTAAAATTTAGGACAGTCATCATATTTCTGAATTCATGATTTATATTGTGCTGGTTTGAATCTATCATGTACCCCAAAAAAGCCATGTTGTAAATCTGATCCAATCTGTGGAACCAAATTTACTGTTTAGGGTGGGAACTTTTTGACTGGATTGTTTCCATGGAGATGTTACCCTGCAGATTCAAGGTGGGACTTGATTCGTTTACTGGAGTCCTTTAAAAGAGGAAATATTTTGGAGAAAGCTGAGCTGACATAGATGCTTGGGGAACATTTGCTTTAGAACTGACCAAGCCAACACAAGACCCAGATGTTTGGAGAGGCAGAACAAAAATGTCCCTGGGGAAGCTATTTGAAACCAGAAACCCAAGACCCCAGCAGATCTCAGTCACATGCCTTCTGAGCTGACAGAGGTGTTCTGGACCCATTGGCCTTTCTTGAATCAAGGAATCTTTCTCTGAATGCCTTTGTTTGGACATTTTTATGGCCTTAGAATTGTAAACTTGTAACTTAATAAATTCCCTTTTTAAAAGCCATTCCATTTCTGGCATATTGCATTCCAGCAGCTTTAGCAAACCAAAACATATGCTTTTTTGGGGGGTGAGGTGGGGTGGGGGGGTACATGGTCTGGGAGTCAAACCTGGATCTCCTGCATGGAAGGTGAGCATTCTACCACTGAATCATAAAATATGATTTTGAAAATTAGTAGCCCTTGTAAAATCAATATTTCATTAACAGATATTTTGTTGAAAAAGTATTTCTATGATTGAGCTCAAATTCAGTAGTTGTTCTAGGGCATGATTTAAAATTCATTCATCACATAGTTGGTAAAACCACAGAGGTGATGGGATACTAGGGAGTCCAGAGAGGTGGTTCGCCAAGGATGGTCTTGGGATAAGACCAAGATCAGAAACGTAAATTCTTGAGCACCACCCCCAACATGTATGCTCAGAAGCTCTGGAGATGAGACCCAGAAATCTGTGTTTTAACAAGCTTTCCAGATGATTCTGATGCATACTGCACTGGAGACTAAAAATAAAGCAAATCCTAATAGGTGCTCTCTTGAAATGGATCTTCCACGACATCTGAAAGGTAGAAATATGACAAAGGCTTAAGAAACAGTGACAATAGAAGGAGCACTGTGATTTCACAAGGAGGGAGCTGTTTCTGAGGAGATGGAGAGAAAGGGAGAGTTCCTCAGGGTGTGAAAGCATCAAGCATATTATTACCTCAGCAATTCCATTTTTCCTCTGGAGATGTACCATCTTTCCATTATGTTTTGCTTTATATATGAAAAATAGGTATAACACTTAAGGCTCATTCTTGCCTCTACATACTGAGATTAAAAAGGATCCAGTAATTCTGGTACCAATACTCAGAGGAAGACAAAGAGCATTTGACATGAACATCCAATTCAGTTGGACATGGTAAAGATAAAATTGCAGACAGGAAACATTTTAATCTCATGGAAATATCAATATCTGCTGCTGGCAGGATCTAGTAGTGGGAGGAAAGAAATAGTCATAAAAGATATGGGTTTTAAGTAATCAGGAAAGTCTTCCTGGTAACAGGTCAGAAATTACATTCTTTAGACCTAAAAGGATTGAGTTCAATAAAACCCTCCCACTGCAGTAACATGCATTCACAGCAATTTTGGGGACAGGACTTACTGACTTTTTCTTATTCTAATAGGCCTATTAAAGGATAAATTACTTGAGAATTACAGCATTTCTAACACAGCTACATTTTTCCAGGTTACTTCAATGCCAGAGGAAACACATACTAGATTGCAATAGAAATCTAATTGAAATAGATTACGTGCTAGAAAAATAATCAAACTTTTTGTAAAAAGACTTATTTTTCACCCTAGACTACCTATAGTTGTTTTGGAGAAACTGAGAGTACATATATGATATTTAAGAAACAAGAAATCCAATTTGCAGATTTAAGAAGCACTGAGAGGTATATAAGTATGTTATATTAAGGAAAATTGAACTAAAATCATTTCATAAAGCACTAAAAGAAACACTACTTTGCAACTCAAAGACCTAATGTTGAAACCTCTATGTGGATGGGAAACTATAAGTAATTCATATTGGCATGTATTTTAGTGTTTTTAACCAAGCTCTTGTCATGAGATAGGTTGATTTCCTTCCCTAATAGTGTTTTAAGAGAACTCTTATAGATGCTTTAGGGAAATATATCCAAATCAGGGGGTCTTTTTAAGCCATCACCCAGCCATTCAAAACTGGGTTGACGGCGAAACTGACCACCATGGAAAGTGATCCCCAGAAAGAAACACGAGTTGTAGGTGTATTATCTCTTGCTTATGTTAATAGAATGAAGAATGGCCTCAAATAAACCCTTGGGAAAATTCAGTGTATTTTAATTGGAACATTTTTAAAAGGCACATTAATTTTTAAATTTGGGAAAATAAGATGCTTTCAGCTCTCTGCTAACAACCTTGTTCTCCTCTAAGCCTTTTCTGATCAGTTGATTATGTGTATGTACGGGTGTGCTTTTTTTTAGTTTGCCTAGGAGATCATCTTTTATATAATTTTGCCTGGTGTTTGAATACTTGCCACCCTTGTTAAACTCATTCATTCATCATTATTTCCAAAATCAAAATTATGAGGAAATATCAACATTCTAGGGAAGAGACCTCTGACTGTGTCTACCTATGATTCAAATATTTATAAAGCAATAAAAATAATGAAACCAATTATGTGAGATTATAGAAATGAAAATATTTCCTTGAAGTTTATCTTTCTTTGGAAATTTAATGTACTCAACGAGTATAGGTGTTGACCCAGAATAATGTAGAGAGCAAATCAAAAGAAAAGGAACTACAATTCTTTTGCTATTTTAAGTGGATTTTAAATTGAAAATGTGAAATCCTAGGAAATCCTAACAGAACGTTAATAAAAAGCTCATTTTCTGTGAAACATTTGAAACAGTGCACACCTAAATATTTTTGTAAACAAGAATGGTAAAATTTTTAGCCTGTCAATTTTAAAAATCTATCTTTATTCTATTGCCATACATTAATAAGACTTTAGGCAGTAAATGGAAATGCTCACTTTAGTTTCCTGATAATTTATGTTTATATTAATTTTTGTTGGTGTAGTTTGGCTTTTGTTTTGTTTTAGGAAGAAATAGGTGCAATCTGATCATGTTTTAAGACACGAAGAAGGAAATAACTCATGGCAAAAATACATGTCCCTATGTATGAGCTGTAAATCATATAGACTTGTTTTTGGCTTTTAGAAAACTCTGACAAATATTAGGAAATAATACTTAATTTTCTCACATAATAACAATTTGGGGATAAATGATTCCGTTATTGATTTAACACAATCTGAATCTCTGATTTTTTCCAGATTTTTCTAAATCGCTTTTAAGACTCCAAGTGTTATATCCATTTTTAAACCTCCCAACATCAAATTAAGTTTGCCCTGAAATTCTATGCATGAGACTTCTGCTTATTCCTCATTGGTCCTAGCTGAAACATGTGTATTGTTACTCTGACTGCAAATGATATTGGAAAAAATCAGTATTTAACTTTTCTATCCTTCATCAGAGAGGCATGCAACAGAGAAGGGACCTACAAAGGAGAATTAATTTGTCTGAACAGCAGTCTCTACCCAATTGGTAATGATGGAGCAGAAACAGGAAATTATGAAGCTTCTCTTTTAGGAAAAAGATAAATTATGGAACCAGAGTAGTCTCTGGTCCGTGCTGGTCAAAGCTAAAATCCACGCAGAATGAATTATGAAGTTTCCCCATCAAGGCAGAGGAATTCCCCAATTAGATTCTGGTTCTGTTCACTGTGAAGAATTTTTTTTTCCTTTTCCACTGAATCTACTATTTTGTCTTCTAGAGTGATTCTTCCTTCACTATATTCCAGGGCCACATCCAAAGCAGGCATTGGAAATGATGCCTAGCTTAGATACTACACAGCTTCCAAAAAATCATTTCCTGCTCATGAGAGGTTCAGCACAAGAGTTAAAATGTATAATATGCAAAATTATTAATAATCTAAAATTCTTCCATATCTTTGTAGGTGTTTGCCTCCAGCCACTTTCATATGCAAATGACTGCATTGAAGATCTTTTCCTAGAAATAAGTATCAAATCAGCTTTACTTTTGTTTCCCCATGCTTCTCTCAACCAACCATGGCTTTTTTCTAAGACTGCAGCCTTGAGGTGGATTGCTAAAGCCTTCATTTGGCTTTGACTACAAGGCTGAGTCTTAATGATTCTTTGTATCTCATGCCTTCTCAATCATATTTCTCATTATTTTGTATCCAGAAACAATTGCCTTTCCAATACTTTAAGGTTTCAGGTTTCTGGATTTCATTTGCTCTGTATTTTCTACTTCCAAATCAGCCTTTTTCTCCTGGACACCCAAAGAAGGCAATATACAACATACTTTAATTCTTTCAATCCCCTTTCCTACACTTGCAGGTTCAGTAAGCACACAGTCTCACGGAGCACTTTAGTAAATGTTTTGCCCCCAAATAACAGGGGTCACCATCTCTCTAGTTTGTGATATTAGTCTCCTCATCATATAAAACTTGAATGTTGGAGAAATTCTAAGCTAAGCTATCCCCCTTTCAGTTACCATTTCTGGATTAGGTGGTGTAAATAATTCTAATTGCTGAAATAAATGACCTCCTAATTTCTCCTTGATTATATCTGAATTGAATATGAGCTGGCAGAGATTGTGGGGGATTTTCTCCACACAGTGATTCAGTAACTCAGGTTCCTTCAGAAATTGACTCTGCCATCACCTAAACCCCTGGAATATCCCACTGAATTCTTTGTGGGGTTTGGTACACAAGAACAAATGGAGGTTCATATACCACATATCTAAATATTTGAAGATATAAATCAAGGTAGCACACTCTTAAAAGAAGTATTTTGATTCCCCTATAACCACGCAACCATAAGCTTTAGAGGGCCAGGCTTAAATTTAAAGTGCTCAGTCCTCTTGGATTTCCATGACAAAATATGGTGGTATATGGAGGATTAGCCCTTGGGCCTACAACCTTGACCTTAGTTCTCCACCTAGATCACAGCATACCCTCTTTTCTTCTCATACCTAGTTTGTACACCACAAAGCACGTTGGTTACCCAAGTAGACATTCAGGTTGGAGCATGCATACAAACTCCATTCACCACTCCTGCAGGTGGCAATGCCTTGTATCCCCAAACCCTACAGATCTAAAAGGAGTGCATATTGACCACGTCATCTATCCTCAGTAAGACATAGCAGTAGAGAGTTCCTTGAACATCCTGCAAACGTGTCTAGTTATTTGGGCAGGAAACTATAGGAGTCTAGTTCTCAGAAGTTCCCTACCCTCAGGTGGAGGTATGCTGTCAGATAAAAGCCTGAGTGAGGGCTTTTAAAGTGCAGGATCTAGGGCAGAGTCTGGCTGAGGTCTAAGATACTGTTGGAGCTGGCAAATGAAGAAACACATACAGCATGTAAAATTTCCCAGGACTCTGCAGGAAAAGGGCTTTCTCTTGGCATATATCCCTTTCACTTCTGCTTATATTACATTAGTCATAACACAGTCACAAAGCCTACCTGCAGAACTTTTGGGAAATGTAGTCTGTGTCTCTATGCATGGAAGGAAAGGCTGTCTCGTGCACACCTATCATGTTTTTTGCCACTTTATACTACAATGGCCTCAGAGACATGATGTTTACACATGCCAAGTTCGTTTCTAAGGCAAAGGGTCAAATATTTTAAAGAATAAATAAAAGTTTGGAAGGTCAAACCAGCACCATGAAGTATATAAAGATGTAGCATACTGAAAACATCTTGGTTCTGGAAGAAGAAATGAGATCATGCCACAGTCTTCTTACTAAAACAGAATAGAATGAGTTTTATTCCTCACTGTTAGAGCTACAATATCTCTGAATGCAAATAACAATTGTTGCAACACTGCTTTCACAATTTGTTCCCATTTTATTTTGTCTTCACTATGCATTTGTTACATTTTACTGAATTTGGTAAAGTTTTGCTACAGCTTTATTTTTACCATTTTGATACACTTCACGGAATACATGCCAATAAAGTATGTTTGTTAGTGTACCTATGTGTATATATATATATACACACACCCACATACACAGACACATGCACATGTGTGTATTTCTGTTTATTTACTTATTCATGAAAGATATGTGACAGATTTGTGCATATGCAGCACACTTTGATTTTTTTTTTTTTTGAATGTCAGGTGCATTCATTTTATCTGACCTTGGCCTGCTTTGTATTATTCTCTCAATCATTTCTGTAATATAACCAAGTTCTGCTAACCAGGAATTCAGCAGTTCCCACATAAAGCAAACACAAGGCTGAAGAGCCTGCAGACAGAGTCAAAAGCCAGACAAAAATGTTTAGCCCTTAGCTCTAAAGCATGGGTCAATGGGCTCCCATAGAGCCTCAGGAAAGGCCATGTGAAGTTTTCACTGTGAAAACACCACTGGTACAGACATAAACCTGAAAAGAAAGTAAATCATACAGCTCGACACAAAAGCTGAGCTGTTGCTAGAAATCTCCCAGAGGACCTGCAGGCATACAGTGTTCTCACCTAAACAAAGAGGCTTAACTTGCTGTTTAACCAAAAAGGTTGTGTCTGCTGTTAGCTCCAGCAGTGATCAGGGAGAGAAAGGCCAGGAAATTGTTGTCCAAACAGCTTAAAGTCACAACCAGTCATACATGGTTTCCTGCACAAAACCTAATCAAAGAGAATATGCTATAGGAAACAACAGCAGGGTTTCAAACTCCTGCAAATTTTATCACATCCCCATACATCTTATTGTGTGATATCTCACAAGTTCATGGATTGTTATTATGCAGATTATATTTCCATTATGATATATAATCAATGCAAATATCCATAGGCATATATTTTTGCAAATTTTAGCCATATTGTATTTTATATATTTTAGTCAGTAATTTATATCACTCATAATAAAAAAACACAATTCCTATCTCAAATTCCAACTCACTATTTGTTCTACAAATTGGTTTATGAAAATGTTTGACCCAATGTGCATATTGCCATTTAGAATTCTATACTCAAACTGGACTCATAGCTGTATTACCTACATTTGGTATTCAAGTAATGTATAAAAGTGCTGAAAATAAAAACTGTACAATAGAGTATATAAAGTAAAACATCATTACTTAATGAAAAATTTGCTTAACTCAAGAAGATAATGAGTTATGAGATCAACTAATAAGAAAATCTACTATTGATATAAATTTTCATCACTAGATCTACCCTATCTGTGCAAATAGATGCCAATTCATGCAATTTTGCATACATGTATGTTATTATTTAAACCATATAATATTTCATATTATTAGGGAATAGTTAAATCTTAGAGGAAAGCACTCTTTCTCTCACTTTCCTCTAACACTTATAATCTGCAGCAAACAGGAACTTTGAAATGTTCCATCTGGGCATAATATTTGCTACCATTTTAGTTTCCTTTGGCTGCTCAATCAAACACCATGAAATGGGCTGAGTTAAACAATTAGTATTTATTCACTCATGGTTTTGAGATTAGGAAGAAGTCCAAATCAAAGTATCATCAAGGGGATGCTTTCTACCTGAAGAACGTGGCATTCTGGGGTTGGTTATTGTCAATCCTTGGTCCTTAAACTTGTCACATGTCAAGGCAAATGGGTCTCCTGGTCTCTCTCTTCTTTTGTGGGTTCCGTTGATGCTCAGCTTTTTGGCTGCTCCCTCTGTGGCTTTCTCTGCATCAGTTTGAATTTCATTCTGCTTATAAAGGACTCCAGTAATAGGATTCAGACCTATCCTGATTGAGGTAGGTCACCCTTTAACTGAAGAAGCTTATCGAAATGTTCTACTTTAAATGGGTTCACAGGTACAAGAATGGAATAAATTCAGAAACATGTTTTTCTGGGGTTCCTACACCACAACAGCTACTTTTTTTTTTAAGCTTTGAACTTTCCTAGAATGTAGAATATAACTCAAAACTCTTTTGTTGTCAGGTACACTTAACATTATTTGTTATTTTTTCTTTTCCTATAGGTGAAAGACTAAAAGGATTATTGAAATCTCAGAAGCAGTCTTAGATAGCAAACCAAACTCATTCATTCATTAAACAAATATGGATGGAGAGTCTACTGGCTATTTATCAGGGGCTTTTCTAGGCCCTGGGGGTTATAGCACATGCATACATACATATGAAACATATACATGATCAGACAAGAAATCAAACAACACCAAATATCTGCCCTTTGGATGCTTACATATTTATCAGTAATTCTAGTAGGGAACACTCACACAGATATATACCTATATGTGGAAAAAGCAAATTGAAAAAAATTAGGTGACAAAAACACCTGAAACTATGGGCAGGCAACAGTGGCTCAGTGGTAGAATTCTTGCCTGCCATGCCAGAGACCCGGGTTAGATTCCTGGAGCCTGCCCATGCCAAAAAAAGAAACATCTGAAACTAATAAGCAATTATAGTAATGTTGTAAGATGCAAAGATTAATTTGAAAAGCCAATTGTTTTCCTTTATAACTGCATGAATAATTGGATTCCAAAGTTTAAAATACATCATTTGCATTAGCACCCCAAAAAATACAAAGTTAAATATCTAAAAATGCAAAGTTAGATATCTATCTGAAGAAAGCTATACAACTCTCATGAAAGTAAACAAAAATATCTTTATAAATGAAGAAACATTTCATACCCATGTATTCTAGTTTCCTAGCTGCCAGAATGCAATATGCCAGAAATGGAATGGCTTTTAAAAAGGGGAATTTAATAAGTTGCTAGCTTACAGTTCTAAGGCCAGGAAAATGTCCCAATTAAATCAAATCTATAGAAATGTCCAGTTTAAGGTATCCAGGGAAAGATACCTTGGTTCAAGAAGGCCGATAAAGTTCAAAATTTCTCTCTCAGCTGGAAGAGCACATGGCAAACATGGTGACATCTGCTGTCTTTCTCGTGGCTCTATAGAAGGGACTTTCTCCAAAATGTTTCCTCTTTTAAGGGGTTCCAATAAGCAACTCCACTTTCAATGGGTGGAGACTCACCTCCATGGAAATCATCTAATCAAAAGTTACCACCCACAATTGGGTGGGTCACATCTCCATGGGAAAAATCAAAATGCTCCCAGGACATGGCTTTTCTGGGGTCCACCACAGATTTACCACCATGGATAAGATGACTCAATATGGTTGAGACATCAGTTTTTCCCACTGATATATAGATTTGACGCAAGCCCAATCAGAATTCCAGCAATGTATATTGTTTATATTGTCAACTTAATCCTAAAGTTTATATCGAAAGGCAAAGTACAAGAATAGGCAACAAAATTCTGAGGAAGAGCAAAGTCAGTTGACATCGCCCAACTTCAGTACTTACTGTAAAGCTACAGTGATCAAAACAGTAAGTACTTGACAAAAGAACAGAAGGGAGAGCCCAGAAATAGACCCATTTGTATACAGTCAACTGTGTCTTTGACAAAAGAGCCAAGGCCACTCAATGGAGAAAGGATAGTCTTTTCAATAAATGGTGCTAGAGCAACTGGACATCACATGCAAAAAAAAAAAGAATCTAGACACAGACCTTATATTTTTCACAAAAATGAAATTAAAATGTATCATAGACTTAAACATGAAATGCAAACTATAAAACTTCTAAAAGATAACACAGAAAGTCTTGGCAATCTTATGCTTGGTGATGACTTCTTAGATATAATCTTAATAATACAATTCATGAAAGAAAAATTTGGTAGGTGGACTTCATTACAATTCAAGCTTCTGTTCTGTGAAGAGAATGTTCTGTTAAGAGAATGAAAAGACAAACCAGAGATTGGGAGAATATATTTTCAAAACACATGCCTGACAAAGGGCTTGTATTAAGAATATATGGAGACTTCTTAAAACTCAACAATAAGGAAGTATCCAAATTTAAAAAATGAGAAAGAGGATGGGCCATGGTGGCTCAGCAGGCAGAATTCTCACCTGCCATGCCAGAGACCAAGGTTTGATTCCTTGTGCCTGTTCATACAAAACAAAAAAAAAAAAAAAAGAGAGAGAAAGATCTGAATAGATATGTCATGAAAGAAGATATGCAGAGGGGAAAGAAGCCTATGAAATAGTGCCCAACATCATATGTCGTTAGGGAATTATAAATTAAAACAAGATACCACTATACAGCTATCAGAATCACTAAAATCCAGAACTCTGACAACACCAAATGCTAATAAGAATGTGGAGCAACAGGAATTCTCTTTCCTTACGGATGATGATGCAAAATGGTATAGCCACTTTGGAAGACAGTTTAGCAGTTTCTTACAAAGCTAAATTAGGCTTACTATATGATCCATCAAGCATGTTCCTGGATTTTTATTCAAAGGAGATAAAGGGGTTTGTTCTCACCAAAACCTGCACACAAATGTTTATAGAAGCTTTATTCATAATTGCCAAAAACTGGAAGCAACCAAGGTGTCACCAAGAGGTAAATGGAAAAACAAACTGGTACATCCAAACAATGAAATATTTTTAAATGATAAAAAAGAGCTATCAAGCTACAAAAAGATATGGAGGAAACTTAAATGAATATTTCTAAGCTTAAAAAGCCAATCTGGGTAGGCTGTGTACTGTATGATTCCAACTATATGACATTCTAGAAAAGGTTAAACTATAGAGACAGTAAAAAGATATCAGTGATTGTCACAGGTTCAGGGTTATGGGTGTAGGGATAGAGGGATGAATACGTGGCGCACAGTTCATTTTTAAGACAATGAAGCAATTATTTAGGATGCTGCAATCATGGACACAGAATGTGCTGCATCTGTCAAACTCCATAGGACTCCACAAGACAAAGAATGAACCCTAAGGTAAATATGGAATTTAGTAAATAATAATGCAACCAATTGGTTCATCAGTGGTAACCAATGCACCGACTAATGCAAGATGTGTTTGGGAGGCAAAGGGACATAAATGGACTCTGTATTTTCTGTGAAATTTTTCTGTAAACCTAAATCTTCTCTAAAAACTTTATTTTTAAAAAATCATATGGATATATGGGGCAAAAGAAGTCTTGATTTGCAGAGGCACATGACTGTGAATTTGTAGAAATGGCAAAGGAACAGCAACAGGTGGAGCATGGAGGGTGGCAGAGTATATCCTGTATCAGGTAACTGGGAGGGCTTTGACTTTACTGATCATGTTTGGAAGCAATTAATGGAGGTGGAGGATAAAAGTAAACCAATTAGACATATATTTTCAAAGAATTGCTGAAGAGAGTATATACAGCTATGATGGGAGCAAGGAGAGAAGGTGGCAGCCTATCGATTAATATTCTATAGATTGAAGCTGGGATCAACACTTTTTACTGATTGACTGATGTGATAGAAATGGAGAAGTCAGAATGATTTCAAGGTTTTTAGCCTGAGCATCTGGAAAGGTAAAATTGACATTTGCTGAAATAGAAAATCTAAGGAAAGAGTAGTTTGAAGATGAAGAGTTAAGTTTTTTCCATGTTAAAGTTCAGTTGCTTGTCAAGTGGTGAATAGGCAGTTGCATATATAAGTTTTCAGGTGAAATCACCCTTAGTCCTTGGAAACATATGACACCATCGGTAGATTTAATCACTCAAATAATTAGTATAGGAATTTTAAAGAAGAAATATGAGGATCAAGCCTAAGTAGCTCTAATATTTAGATATCATGGAGATAAAGAAATAAAATCAAAAAGGAAATGTATAGAAGGGATCAATGAGGAAGGAGAAAATCAAGAGAGAGTAATCTCCTGGAAGCCAAGTAAAGAATGCCTTTTAAGAAGAAAGAAATAACCAATTGGATTAATAGCATGTTGAGGTCAAGGAGAAAGAAGATGGAAAATTAATGATTGAACTTAGTGAACTGTAGGGCACATAGTTGAGTGTGAAACTGCTAAGAGATGAAACTGCTTAGACTAGATTTGATGGATGTAAGAAGGAAATTAGAACAAGAAATTCTTGCAAGGCATGCTGCTATAAAGGACAGCAGAAAAATGAGATATAGATAATGAAGAAAAGTGGATCAAAAAGGCTTTTGTTTGTGGTTTTGTTTTTATTTTTTAGTAGGGAGGAATTATCACTTATGTACTGATGGAAATTACCCTTTACAGGGGGAAAATTTGTTTATGCAAGAGAAAGAGGGACATGTCCTTGAATTTGCAAGATGCCGTACAATCTAGAGTACGAATGGAGGGGCTGGCCTCAAGACCACAGCGGGTTCAACTATAGCATCCAGAGTGAGGTTATAGTGTATTGATGAAGTCAAGTGGATATGGAAGCTTGAAATTCCCTTCGACAGTTTCTATTTTCTCAGTGAAATTTAGCTAAAAGTTAAATATGTAGGAGAGGATGTTGGAAGTTTGAGAAATGTGGGAAATGGTATCTGGATTCCACTTGCAGATGGCAGTCATGCATTTAATGCAAGGCCATTCAGTAGTGGCATGTGTATTCTCCCAGCCATATACAAACTCAGAACAGAATAGGTGGAGAACTGTGTTTAATTAGTGATGGGACTTTATCAGGTGTACATCACAAAGTGAGAGAGGGCAAGAGAATTGAGATGATAACGGGGGAATGTGCAAATGGATAAATTGGGTAGTGAATCACATAATGTAAGCCTGGTGTGGAAGAATGAGGAAGCAAGAGGGGTGAAATGCAGTATTAATGATGTAGGATCAATAAATTTCCAGACTCAGTCAGGAAGAAGTATTGTGAAGCATTCATACAATGCTGACATATGTGTGCAAGGAAAAGGGAAGGAAGGCTATCAGGAAGATGCAGATAGCAACCTGGCATTTGTCCCATCACTTGACACATAGATGAACCATGAAAGTCTTCCATATAATGGAGAAGTGTGAGGACGGGAAAATCAGGACAGAAGCTGCAGAAGCATAAGCATACCTGGAATAAAATCCATGCATTCATACTTTGACCTGTATATATGCATAAGCTTTAATTATAAATAACTTTATATGACTTTACAACAATAGACTATACCTCTTCATTCATCCCGATACCAATGATACACACATTTACAGTTTTCTGGCACAATAAGTACAAAACATCACTAGAAGATATAGGCCCACTTCATTGTCTAATTTGTGAAGACTGAATGCACATGTATAGCATTAGAAATGATTAGTAAAAATGTGAAAAGTATATAGCCACAAGAAGGCAAGCAGCAAAGGGGGCAGGTCTACTTTATCCTCTCAAGTATCTCCAGGGCCAAAAGCAGCGCCTGACACTCAAAAATTTTAGTAGCTGTCAGCAATTATGTTTCCCTTAATGTGAAGCCAGTCAGCCAGGTGCAAAAGAATAAAGCATATATTCAGGACAAGGCAGAGATAATGCAGGAAATGAATCCTGGAAGGATCCCTGGTCCTATGTCTTTCTATTCCTGAGGCCCATTTGTTTTATTCTTGAGTTCTACCATAAAATAAAATCTCTTCATAATAAAGGCCATTTTGTCTCAACGAAAATGATATCATTCTGTCACCTTCTATCTCAGCAGTCCTACAAATACTGCCTATTAACCAAGCAAACAGAAAAACTTATGTAAAAATACTCAGAAATTATTAATTAGCTTTAGAATTTTAAGACAGTGAAAACCCACATAAATCTGTTCAGATAGTTGGCTGATTAAAATGAGAAATCATTTTAAATAACCATACCAAAATATTGTGTGTATATTTTACCATAAAACATTTATGTATATAACAATTGTGAAATATTTTTGAAAATGTATGTTTAAAAACAGTTATTTTTTTTTGGTAATGTGGATTCTAATCGTTCACAGATTCCATATTATGAATTTGCCTACTAGCTAAATTCATTTTGTATCCTAAATCAAAACTCACAGCACTTTTGCAGTCATTCACGGCCATGTGCAGACATAGTGGTTAATCTATGTTGCCTAAACTGCTTGTTTCCAGCTGAGGTTGAACAATGCAGCACTCTGCCTTCTTGTTTCAGCTCTCATTCTGTAAACAAGCATCTTTTTTTGTGGGTATACGTATAATGACTTTTACTTTTTACTTTTTTTTTTTTTTGGGTGATTTTGTTGTTTAAAATGACCCACAAATGTAATGCTGAAGTGCTGTCTAGTGTTTTTAACCTCAAGAAGGCTGTGATGTGCCCTGTGAAGGAAATCCATATGTTAGATAGGCTTTATTCAGACATGAGTCATAGCTCTGTTGGTTGTGAGTTCAATGCCAAAGAAACAGCAAGATAATGTGTCTTTAACAAGAAACAACCATAAAACAAAATTATATATTAACTAGCTGACAAAAATGTTGTGACAGAGGCTTGCAGGAAAATAGCCCTGCTGTTACCTTTGGAGAAATGATTCAGTAGTTACTAATTCACTGCCTGTGGAGACTTTATAGAACATAAATACCACAAATAACAAGAGTCAACCTATCTAAATATGCCATCGAGCTTAAAGAAATTCACTTCTACATCAGAAAGGAGAAGGTTAATAGAGGGTCTGGGCACTGAATACACAGGTCTGAAGTGCTAAAAAGACTCACAAGACAACTCAAGGTGTACTGACATCAGGCCTTACTAAATTTAGGTAAAGACCATGATGCAGAGGAGAAAAAGCACAGGTAATCACCGAGTGTCCAAGGCCTCCAGGTACAGCTCATCAGGGTACTTTCTCAGTTGCACAGATCTTGTCATTAAATCACAAACCACCAAGATACGTGTGAGGCTAGAGAAAAGTGTTTGGTGGGGTTTTCTATACCCTTCTGGCCATGAAGCCAAGCCAGACTGCGTCCAGTTAAACTGGTTGTAAAAAATCAATCTAAGCAGCCCTATAAAATGTAGACTTGCGAGCCCAGAGTATTTCCAGGGACATTTCAAAAGAATAAATAGCCTATTATAAATCAATTGCTAGCTTATTTCATCCTTATAAAGGACAATAGTCAGTAGCAGACTACCAGATGTCCCTGGAGATTACCTAGTCTAACTAGAAGAGAGAATTTCATTTTACACAATCAGTAACTTCTCCCTGCCTCCTAGCTAACATCAGTGAGGAAATGCTGACCCTGAATAGAACTCCTTGTAAAATTCTGATGGGGTTTACTAGCTGAAAGTTTACCAGCAGAGGAATTTCTCATCAAAGAATGTTTTCAGTAAGATGTTACTTGGGTCTATCTAGATTGCTTTTTGCAAATAAATAAGGAACTTATGGGATCAACTGCCAAATTGAAATTAGTCTTAGAGATGCTCTACCCATGTGACAAACCAAGCATAAAAGCTGTGAAACATCAAAACTCAATACTTTCCTCCTGCTACTCTTTAACACATGTGCCTGTGCTTCCCAAACTAAAACATATCCCAGTTTAACAAAACCATTTTTCAAGAAAGAGCATTTGAAAATCTGGGGTCTCTCCAGAGATGGATGCTTCATCCGGGTTTGTTTTTTGCTTGTATCCTTAAATATTCTTAGGAAAGAGTTGGAAACATCAAATAAGAGTCTGTTTGACATTTTAGATTTTATTGTCCTGAACAGAACCAGGTTGAAGATTAATGAAGCCACATCTCTCCCAACACTTTAGGAATCATATATTAAGTAAATTACTTTTCTGTAGATGTAATTATAAGATTATGTTTATATAGGGAAACTAAATATGTTCATACAGGGAAAGTAAATGTGAATTCATAAAAATAAAGTAATGTTTCTAGTATATGTGTGTGCGTATACATATTGACTATAATTGTGTTTCCTAATATAAATGTTTTGTCATGTAAATACCATCTAAATGGATTGCAGGTTACTATCTCAGTAGCTATGGAAAATGTAGAGATGGAAGATATAAAACTGTTAATTAGTCAGTGAAAATGACCAAGTTAAAAAATACTTTTTCTTCTAGCTTGTAACATGTACTTCTTTCTTCTCCAAACAATTCTCATTTATATCACCCTCTTTAATAATTAAAGCTGTCAGAAAAGCAGAAAATATGATGCATCTACATTAATAATATTTAGATTACATTTCTAACTTTCTATCTGTAGAATAACCAAAACCAATGACGGTATATGTTGAATGGCTACTTGTTCATTCAACCACTCTATATTTATTGAGTGCCTACAATATGCCATTACAGTGTTATTAGCTTTATAAAATTAAGTAAGATGTAGACATTAACATCAAGACAACTACAATCTATGGGGGACTGAAGTAAATAAAACATTTATATCTGATGATGAAGTTGAGTAGAGGGCAGTGCAATGGTAGCTCAATGGCAGAGTTGAGCTCTGCCATGCCAGAGACCCAGATTTGATTTTAGGACCCAAACCACACCAAAAAAAAAAAGAAAGAAAAGTTGAGTAAAGAATGCTAAGGGCAAAGATACGAGGGCTTCTAACTGATTTTATAGACTGACAAAAGGTTTATCAAAGGTAAGAGAGCTGAACACCCTCATCAAGCAGGGCATTCATAAAGAAGAAATGGTATACCAGTGCATTCCCTTTTCTTTCATGAAGCTTTCCATCTCTTCACTCATGCAACTTCCAGATGAAAGTTGTTAACTGCTATTGAATGCTGCATGTTCTATCAAGGAAAGTAAGGAATTGAAAACAGAGATTTCATGATATTATTCAGTCTAAGAAACGGAAATATGAAAGAGAAATGAATGGAGCTTCAGAGAAATGTGGGACACAACCAAGCATGACAGCACATGCGTAATGGAAGTCTCAGAGAGAAGGGGAGAGAGAGAGAAAGGGGGAGAATAGACATTTGAGGAACATTAATCTATATAGCCAAAAAGCTTAACCAACTTGAGTATGATGAACTCAAAGAGATTCCCTGTTAGAGATATCATAATTAACTGTTGAAAGACAAAGAGCAGAGATTATCTTAAAAGCAGAAACAGAAAATTGATTCATCACTTATAAGGGATCCTCAGTAACAGTAACAATTAACTTCACATTGGAAATCATGCAATCAAAACTAGTGAAATGACATAGTAAAATTTCTGTTAAAAAATATTATCACAATAATCACAACCATCAAAACCAACCTTCCAAAATGTAGGAGTGATAAGAATTTTCCAGATAAACAAAAACTAAATTTGTCACTAATATATCTGTCCTACAAGAAGTACTAAAATGGTCCTTTGCACAAAACAACAATAAAAAAGAATTAAAGAGCAGAAGTAAAGGTAACAGCACAGGTAAATATAAAGACAGCATAAATGTATATTTATTTGTAATACTTTTCCTATCTTATCTGATTTAAAGGCAACTGCATAAAGCAATTATTATAATACTGTGTTTATGGGTTTATAATGTATAAAGATGCACCTTGCATGACAATAATAGCACAAAGGAGATGGGAATGGATCTATACTGGAAAAAGTTTTTCTCTACTTTTGAAATTAAGATTGTTTTAAGATGTTAATTGTAATCCCCAAGGCCATTACCCACAAATGCAACACACACAAGTATACGTGCACACACAACAAAGAATTAAAATGGTATATTAGAAAATAGCTATGTGCTACAAACAAAGGCAGTAATGGTAAAATACAGGAAAAGAAAAGACATAAGACATATTGTAAAAACACAGCAAAATAAAAGATATTAATGCTATCTTAACAAAGAGTACACTAAATGTACACAGATTAAATATACCAATAAAAAGACATAGATTGGCAGAACAGATTTTTTTTTAATTATCCAAATATTTGTAATCTAAAGAAGGATACTTTAGATTCAATAACACAAATAGATTGAAAATAAAAAGATAGGAAATATATCTCATGCATACAGTAACCAAAAGAGATCTGGAGTGACTATACTAGCATACAAAATTAACTTTAAAACAAAACGTGTTACTAGAGATGAATTAGGGATTTTGTAGTAATAAAAAGTACATTGAGAAGATATAATAACTATATACATATATTCAACTAACAACAGAGCCCAAAAATAGACAATCCAGAATTAACAGTTGGAGAGTTCAACACCTCATTTTCAAAAATGAGAAGGACAAGAATGCAGAAGAACAAACAAATAGAATACTTCAACAACATTGTGAAACTACTAGAGGTAACGGGTATCTAACTATAAAACACCTCACCCAACAACAGCATAATACGCATTCTTACAAGTGCACATGGACTTTCTTCAGAACACCACATGTTAGAGCATGTGCCAGTTTGAAACCATCGTGTAATCCAGAAAAGTCATGCTCTTTAATCCACATCCAATATTGCTGGGTGGGATCTTTTTTATTGTTTCATGGAGATATGACCCAGCCAATTGTGGGTGGTGTCTTTTGATTAGATGGTTTCCATGGAAATGTGCTCCCATTCATTCAAGGTGGGGCTACATTCTGGAGCCCTTTAAGAGGGAACTCTTTTGGAAGGTGCTCAGTGCCACAGGGTCCACACAGCCAGAGACCTTTGGGATGCAGAAGGAAAATGGCCTAGGGAAGCCTTATGAAATAAGGGGAGAATGCTCACAGTCACCTTGCGCCCTCCAGCTGACAGAGAAACCTTGAACTTTACTGGCCCTTTCCTGAAGTGAGGTTTCTTTCTCTGGATGCCTTAATTTGGGCATTTTCACATCCTTAGTACTGTAAACTTGCAGCTTAATAAATTCTCTTTATAAAAGTCATTCCATTTCTGGTATATTGCATTCCAGCAGCTTACAAACTAAAACAGAACATAAAACAAGTCTTAAAAAGTTTTAAAGCATTAAAAAAAGTTTTAAAGCATTAAAATCATGAAAAGTACATTCTCTGACTACAATGGAATTAAATTAGAAATTAATAACAGAAGAAAATTTAACAAATGTGTAAAAATTAAATAATATTAATCTAAACACTTAGTAGGCCAAATAATAAATCCCAAAGGAAGTTGGAAAAATGCTTTTGAGATGAATAAACACAAATCATAATGTATCAAATTTATAGGATGCAGCATACTCATTCCTTAAAGGAAAATTTAAAACCATAAATTACTAAAAAAACACATTATGGCAATAAAAAAGAAGAAAGATCTCAAATAAACTACCTAATTTTTCACTTTAAGAAACTAGAAAAAGAAAAGCAGACTACATCCAAAACAAGCAGAAGAAAGGAAGCTATAGAGATTGGAACAGAAATAAAGAAAACAGAGTAAAATCAAAAGTATGTTCTTTGAAGCAATCAACAAAATTGACAGACCTTTAACCAAACTAACCTAGAGATAATGCCAGGCATATTTGCTACTATTTTCAAGCAAGCAAAAATTATCCAAGGAGAGCCTTCATAGCACATCTCCTTATATCTTTTCAACTGGATGGATCACATGACTACAGATAGAAGCAAGCAAAAGAACCTGAGAAATGAAGTTTTCATCAAAAGTGATCAGAATCAAAAGAAATCATTGTTTAGCACATGGGGCTGAGCCCACCAATCCCTTGAATCAAGTTAGGACAAACTAACTTGAGAAGTTATGCAAATATGTGGACTAGGTGAATATCTGTCTGCTACAATGTTTTCAAACTGCATTATTATTACATTTCATAATACTTTCAAACTTGCATATTATCTTCACTTGGATTGCGGCAAAATAGTTAAAATATAATGAAACATTTTGTTGATTCCATCAAATGTCTAAACTTTTCTATCTTGGGCTTCAAAATAACTCTATTTTCTCCTTAAAAGTAAACACTCATAGCCACGTCCTTCAAATATGCTAAGATGTCACTCATCTAATTAATCAAAAGTGTTTGCTATTTAAATTTACTTTACGATCAAACAGATAAAAGTCAACATTTGTTAGAGGGGTTTCTGTATGCCAAATATGATAAAATATTACTAGTCTCTAATTAAGTCATTTGGTTTGAATGAGCTAAGTTAGGTCTCTAAGCTTTTCTAATAAATTAGTTACATGCTTGAATTACAGAAAATATAATTGTCACTGCAACACTTAAAGATTACATTTTCTCAATACTGTAAATACAGATTATTTTCTTTCTGTTAAACAATTTACAGCTCCAACAATTAGTAACACTGATTTAAGATGCTGATTCTAACAAAACTCACATCCCATTAATAACTTATATAGCATAACATTTAGAAATGTGTGTTTTAGATGTTATGATACTTTAATTAATGTCTCATTGTTATTAACCTGATTGTCTTGGGGAAAGCATTCAATCTTTATTTGTAGGATAATGAATTTCATTGGTAATCCAAAATAATGTAATTCTTGTTTTTTATACCTAGGATCACTTTTTCTGGGTGTCTGTATTTGTAACTCCAATAATAGAAGCTCCTTTAGATTTATCCATGGTGGACTGAGCCATCATTTTTATGGTTCAGTTTTTATTCCATATATACATTAAATACATCCTAAATGAACTAAAGTAATATTTTACTTTGCAGTAACATATGTTGTACGTACATCAGTTTGAGCACTTTGTGAAACTAAGACTCTGGGCCTTAATTTTCTAAACTGCAAAGAGGAAAAATAACAATAATGTCACCTAGCTCACTAGGTGTTTTGTTTTAAAAATTAGCTGTTATATAAAGTGCCTTGCATAGCACCTAGCCTAAAAAAAAAGTTCAATAATAACAGGTAGTGCCCTAACACATCATTGTCAATACTGGGACCAACACTACACTTAGTTTTATAATTTATGTAAAAATCATTTTACAAGATTTTGTCAGTGACAACATTAAGACTTTGAGAGACTGAAAGATGACAAATGACTTCAAGTTTCTACTAAGGCATGTAGAGAGCTGAAAGGAATATCACTGCCAACATTCAACAAAAAAAAGTGATGTTTATGCTAAGAATTCAAGAAGTAACAAATAACCAAAGGGAGAATTCCAAAAAGAACCTGTGGATGAAAGGTTTCAGTAAAAATCTTTTTGTTTTGTTTTTCTTAATATATACTCAGATAAATAAAAATGGAAGTAAATATACTTGTATTTATAAGTGGGTTTTTATACATTAGTTAGTCGGTTCTTTTTTGTAAAGAGTCAGACAGTAAACAGTTTAGAATTTCCATGATGTATAATCTCTGTTGCAACTATTCAACTTTATTGAGAGTCTGCAAATACTCATAAATGACAGTTACTGCATGGGTGTGGCTGTGTGCCAATGAAACTTTATTTAGAAAAACAGGCAACGGCTGGACTGGACCATGTACCATAGTTTGCTGACTCATGGCTTACCCAGATATATTTCTCAAAATATTTCCAGGATACCTCAGTAATAATAAGTACTACTAGCACCTACAGCATGGTGTCTAAATACCATTCACCAACAAAAAAAGAACCAGGGTTCCCTGGTACAGCACTTTGTAAACAGTTTGGCAGCTTCTTTAAAAGTTAAACTCTACTTTTCACCCAGAAATTTCACTTCTAGGTATCGACCCAAGAGAAATAAAAACATATGTGCCCAAACAAAAACATGTGCAAATGGTCAATGTAGCAGTTTTCATAATAGCCCCAAACAAGAAATAACCAAAATGTCTATAAACCAATGAATGGATAATCAAATTTATTTTCGTATAATGGAATAATATTAAGCCATAAAAAGGAACAAAATACTAATACAACTTACAACAGGGATGAACATCAAAAACATTATACCAAGTGAAAGATGCCAGATGTAAAAAATAGCATATTATATGATTCCAGTTTATAAGATAGATCCAGAAAATATTAATTTATAGAGACAGAAAATAGATCATTGGTTGCCTAGAGGTATGGGTGAGAGCCAGGATTGACTGTAAACAGGTTTGAGAGAATTTTGGGATGATACAAAAATTATTTAACAGTCACTGAAGTGTACCTTTACATTGGTACATTTTTATGGTATATAAATCATACCCTATTAAAGCTGTTAAAAATCAATTTGTTGAAAAGGAAGGGGTTGATAGAAGTATGATTCATCTACCTCTGTTGTACCAAGTGCTGTACTAGGTGAGGTAAACACAATGCTTCTTGCTCTTTAGAATGAGTTTTGAGAGCTCACAATTTGCTGTTGTAGCACACAAATTTTACAGCTTTCTGTAAAATGAGCTATGAAATATGAGCTAGGAAAATATGTAGCTGCCACAGTGAGAGATGTACTGACTTGGAGTTTAAAGACCAGAGTTCGAATCCACATTGCAATATTTGTTAGCTTTGTTATTTGAAAGAGAGAGAGAAAAATAATCTAAGAAGGCTTCCCTGAGTGCCTCATATGCATCAAATCCTTTATTACATCGTATAGCTTCATGTAACTCTTTTTGTAATTTCTTATCAGAGCAAAAATATTTGTTTATATATGCCTTATTTGTTCAAAGTATACAATTACCACAAAGTATGACCTTCAGAGTAGCAACATTGTTTTTGCTTACCATTTTTAGTCGCAAGACTTTCATGAATGCAGGAACAAAGGCAGACCAACTCAGTCTCCTCCTCTATAAGCTAGGGATAGCAATAAAATCATAGGGCTATTTAGAGGATTAAATAATGATGCCTATCGGTTACTGAGTGTTTGATGTGCACTGGCTGCTATTTTATATCATATATATTCTTTCATTTAAACCTAAAAAGCAATGTTATAATGCTTTTTAGGCTCATTTGATCTGGAGAGCTATCAGGTTAATCATGCCACGACACTGGCTGTGAGATGGGGGAGACAGTGAAGCAGGAGGTGTGTCTCAGAGCTGCATGCTTCTGTACTCATCAATACGACCACCCCATGGGGGGTGGGGTTAAGTGACAATGAAGGATCAGGGTCACCAGACCCTAAGAAATTTAGGAGTGTCTACTTGCCAAGAGGGAAATATGTGCAGTATATCTGAAGGTCCATTTTTTTCAAAGCCAACAATATGAGAATACTTATATCTCAGCTTTCCGTCTCTCTCAGAATGTACCTTCCTTATGTATATGCTTCCTAATGATTTGTTCACTGGGAAGCATATGAAGCTACTTGGAATTTTGGAAGTGTAAAGAATGGATGGAAACTTAAAATTTTAAAGCGTTTATCTACTAAGTGTGGCTCCACAAAAGAAAGATAATGAGCTTAGATATCTGACTTAAATGTCTAAGTGACATTTATCAAATTTTATAGGAACTAAAACTGGACTGCTTTAGGTTGACAGCTGTATCGCTGCGGTCCGTGGGTGGTACATGATATTTTTAAGAACCAAACATGCATCCGGGTTACAAAGAATTCTCAATCGGGTTGTGTTTCAACACTGCTCAGTATCACTTCATAACTTCTCCTCTCATATTTTTAGATAGCAAAAGGAGATAGTGATGAAGAGTGCTGTGAGAGAGATGAAAGGTAATGGAAAAAGTCAGCCTTAAAAAGCTCTCAGAATGGAGTGAAAGCAGACAAATTATCCGATAATACCGAAGAGTCAGTCTCAGGCAATGCTGATTTTATCAATAAAAGGATTTGATAACCATTTTCTTCTCAAAAGAAAAGACAGTTACTTTGAAGTCGCCTTAACATGGACCTTTCATCTGAGCTTCCGCTAACCTAAACCCAGAATTAGAAATAGTTTTCAAAATCTTGAGGCACCTTTTGTGAACATCATGACTTGGATTTTTAATTATGTGTCTTTTTTCCCTTGTTATCTACACATATAGACTGTGTGTCACCAAAAATGAAATTTCTCTTACCTCTAGTAGCATCTAGGTCTTACTGACACAATCAGAGCTGCCAGCTAACACCTCAACCAATTTGTAGTGGTGTCTTCCCTGCAAATCAGAAGCATTTTTCTTTCCTTTTTCTTGTCTATTTGCCTAAGGCTTTAACCACTTCAAACCTTTAAGAGTCTGAGTAAGTGATGATGCCTGATGTCTTTCTAATTTGGTGATAGGTAAAGAGACTTACATCTCAGATTCAGAGAAGAGGGACAAAAAATGTCCATGGCTATTGAAACTCCTGGGGTGAAATTCTTTTGGTAGAATAATTAAATACACATTCTAAGTAACTGCCTAACATCCCAAAATTCGGGGCAGAAGGTACCCGTTAGCCTTATTGGTAGCAGTAAGCTCAGTGCCAGGATTAGCACTTTGAACAGAGAAGTTATTCATTACATTTTTTTTCTTTAATTTAATGAATGGATTAAAAATATTGGGTTTGCAGATCAGAAGTTCTAGTTCTGAGGAATAGAATTGGCCCAAAATGAAATACTCTGGCAGGTTTTAAATTATTGTTCACATCCATTGCCTAAGCTATAAAATGGGACTGTTGTTTCATTGTTCTACAATGATAAAAATTCAAGGTGTTTTGAAAAAATAATGCAGGAAAAAAATGAAAGGTTGACCACCTTATTTTGCTATTTTGCTCTCTACTTCTCTTAATTAATGCCCCTCCCTTCTCTTTAATAGAAAACTTTAGCATAACGCCTCACACACTTGAGGTGCAGTCAATGCATGCTGCCTTCTCTTTGCCTGGAGAGGATGGGGAGTTTTGTTACACTAATGCTTTGCTTAAAGGAATAAAAATTATATGCATTTTCCTTTGGGCCTAGAATACGCAATTGATTTTGTTCTTCTCCCGAGTTTAGAGATTACAGCCATTTCCTGGGGTGAAAGTCCTCAAATTGTTCAGATATCTGGGAAACTGGAAGTTCTTTTAGGGCATTATATACATTAATGAAACTGTAGACCACTGTTCTACCTCATCATATCTTGACAACCATGCTAACATATTTCTCCCCGCTCTCAATGAGCTGTTAAACTCCATGATCAGCAGTTTATATGTTAAACATGAAGAAAGGTGATTGAGATTTAAGAACATTTTATAGGAAGAAAATATCAAATCAAGAAAATATAATTTGTTAAATTTTCTGCAGAATGAGGAAAAGTCTACCAGCACTCAATTTCAGGAGCAGAATACCCTCAGTCTAGCTCTCAGAAATCCATATTCCATTGGAATAAAATTCGAGAAACCCAATGGAAGATGTGTGTCATGTCTGTTTGTCCCACATCGAAAATTTAGGAAGGATTAGAGTCATTCAGGAGAAAGTGGAAAAGATTCACAGATGTTTTTTTCTCTGCTCCAGGCTCCTAGCAGTTGGCCTTCTCTCACCGTCCCCTTTGTGATGGGGGGAGGGAGGCAGTTATAAATTGTTTATGCTCCAAGCAGTCTTTTGTTGCTTCTTTTTCAAAACTCCCCCCCCACCTAGGGGAAAACATAAGTACAGTAAGGAATGCAAATCTTAAGTATGCACCTCGATGAATTTTTACCGAAGGACACATCTGTATACTCACTACTGATCAAGGTATAGGAACCTTCCAGTGCTGCTGAAATCTCCCTATCCTCCAGGGCTCTCCTCCAACCCCAATGGTAACCACTGTTCTCATTTCCATCCCAATGGATCAATTCTGTCTGCTTTGGAATAACCCAGCGTGTCCTCTTTCAGTGGCTGCCATCTTTCATACAAACATTAGTCCTTCAAGTATTTCAATATATGAACAAAAAAATTCTTGGGTTTTCCATATGGAGAAATGTTTAACTAAGAGCTCCAATGTAGCATCCTTGTTTAGAAGCTAAGGTTTTAATGCATAGAAACCATGGTAGTATACTGATGTTAAGGGAAAAGCAAGTGACCCTATAACAAATTTATTGCCCATCCATCTGCATTTTTCCCCTGCCCTCAGTCATATTAGGTAACCAAGCTCTTTCTTTGTTATCATTCTCAATTTAACACACTATGCAAACTTCAGTATAAACTCAGATATTTAACATTCAATTATATAACTAAGAGACAAGTGTTGTCAAAGTTTGCTTTTTTGAAATATGACTGTTAGTTGTTTCTGTTCTTAAATATTGTAGAATGAGTTGATCCTATGTAGCATTGCTATCTTTGGGGAAATAGTATGTTGCAATCTAACTAAGATAGCTAATTTGACCTTATTTCAAATTTTGGAAATATAAGCAATAATATGAAAAAAGTAAAAAAAAAACAAAAAACCTTACAATGAATGGGTCCCTGTCTCATACACACAAGGGCCTACAGAAATTTGCCACAGAGCAATTTCTGGGTCAGAATAAATTAGAGTTTGTAATGCATTTGCCTATATTGCGAAAGCATAAAAAAGAAATGAGGTAATTTTGTCAGGGTTTGATGTGCATTGTTCACTGAAACATAATGCAAGTTATGTCTTTAGCTATAAAATAAAATAATGAGGCAATATATTCCAAGTCGTTCTCATAGATTATAAACTCAATATTCCAATTGTGTATATTTAATGACTTTACAGAGCTGATCACTTATTTTCAAATAGAATTTGGAGATAATAAGCTCGATTCTTTGCAGTGTGCTATGGAAATTATTTTCTCAAAATGAAGGTTGAAAAGAAATCTCTTTATACTACAAGATTCAGTGCATCCCATACCAGAATCATTTTAACAAAGCAAGCCCCAGTAGCTTTTCTTCCTGGCCTGGCAAGGCCTACAGTTTTTTTTAAACAAGGAATAAAAATCTATACATTTCAATGCTGGATTGCCACTTCATGAAACGCCTTAATTGCTCTTAATTGTTTAACAATAATTTGGCTTTTGAACCCTAAGGTAGAGAATTAGATACAATGATAATGACAGTTATGAATATACGAATTATGGTCAATTTGAGGTATGAAAAATAATCATAGTACTTAAATACATGTTAACCAAAGGCAGGACAGGAAGGGGTTAAAATTTAAAAGCCCAGAATAAAGTAAATGATAGTTATCTTTAGTTTTATATTGCCCTTAGTGTGTGGAATTGTTTTTCATATTTAGCCCCCTCTCCTCCCCCCCGCCCCCGTTCACCTTTAGGTGGCTTCAATATAACCGTTAAAGGCTTGGTGCTTCTCTCCATTATAATTACCAGAACCTATTTATTGGGGACCCATTACAATTGTTGATTCAATATTTCTAGTTGGGGAAAGAACACAGATGCATAAAAGCTAGTAGTTGCTATTAACAAAAAAACTGTATATTAAAGGCAAAATCATGTGTACAATTGAGAATATAGTAAAAGATAAGGTGTCATAAATATTAAATAGGAAACTCAGTGGATATTTTTTTTAAATATGAAGCAGGGAGAAAAAAATACACTACTGAGCTCTACTATATCAAACGAGAAGGTGGGCAGGCCACGGTGGCTCAGTGGCAGAGTTCTCTCCTGCCATGCCGGAGACGCGGGTTTGTTTCCTGGTGCCTGCCCATGTAAAAAAAGAAAAAAAAGAGAAGGTTTACAATTTCCGAAGAATATTTGAAGAGAAGGCACAAAAAAGTATGGAAAGTCATTCCACAGTGAGGGAAGGGGCCTGTGACAATGCAAACATTTTAAAGGTGGGTTTTCCTATGGGAACTGATCTAGAAGGTTATTTGAACTAGATAGAGCACATGTGGTCTTGTACAACATGCTGAATGACTTGGATTTCTTCTACACTGAAAGAGTAATAGATTTTTAAGGAAGAGAAAAATACTTTGATTTTGAGAAATCAATTCTGATGACCATACAAAGTAAAGTGTGAGAAAATGAAAATACGGTCAAACATTTATTATGATATTCTGCAGTAGCCCATACCGGGAGAAGAATGATGACCAGAAATAAAGGAAAATCTGAGGCAATGGAAAGGGAAGGACAGATATATGAAACTTTCTGCTATTAAAACCACTTGGATTAAGTTGGCTCTTCTGTGTGCTCATTATGTGTGATGGTGTGTCCTGATGAATAAGAGAACTTAAATCGCAATAAATACCTTATGCCACAATTAATAACACAAGCTTGACTCTTTGAGATGTTGGAATTGAGAGTTCTACATAATGGAGTTAAATGTTTTTAAAAATAAAATTCATAAAGCTGTTTTACTCTTATTTCCATGTTTTTCCCATTGCCTTTGAAGTCATGTAGTAAATGTAGAATATTCACAAGAATGAGCATTAGGTATTTCTTGTCACTGCCTAATAGGTTATGTCCCATCCAGGTACTGCTCAGACTAGCAAGAGAGCAAAAGCACAGATATACTTATGCGGGAGGAAAGCACAGTTTTTAGTTGATCTCTTCTCTAAGTGTTGATCCAAAAGCCCCACAGAAAGAGACTTTATTTTTCTAAATTTCATGCTCTGCATAATTTAATCAAATCCAGGCATGAAACTTTTACCAATTTTCTCCTCTCTTCAAATCCCACTACTATCACACTAGTCATCTACTAAGTCCAGAATGACATTTTCTACTCCACCAGTTTTCTGTCAATAGCTTGCTTCAATTAAAGCAAAGCAAACATAAGTGAGTATGAATTGTTGTATAACCTACCTAAGGTGATGTGAATATGTGCTTGTTTTTCACAGCATGCTAAATCAAGCCGCAAGTTAATATTAATATATTATTTTATTGTGTCCTCAGATCATAAGTAATCAGGTGATTTTGGTCAAGAGAAAATGAAAAAAAAAATTAGGTAATCCATTCAACTAAATTAGCTGTCCGCATTAATTACATTTACCTTCAAAAGACAATCTCTGATTTCTTTACATGTTATTTGCCCACAATTATTGTGCCTAATACAATCTCTCATAAATTTTTATTTGTTTTTAAATTTTCTAAGCAAGTCTGATTTTTATTATAATATCTCATAATTTCCCAAGTAAATGTCTGCTTACTTTATTATACCTTTAGTTATTAGTACTTTCTTCAAAATTGTTTCTTAAGAGGTGTTGTTCACTAGATAAACTAGATATTCCTCTTTCAAAGTTCTGTTGCTTTCATTTGAACTCATCTAACAAACACTGCTTAAAAACCTCCAAGCCAAGCCCTTGTTGCTTGTTTTGATGTCAGATCACTGCCATCAAAGTGTTCAATTCACAGTCTAGTTATGGAGAGAGCTTTAGGAGTAGATCTTTTAACACAAAGCAGGAAATGCTCAAAAGGCTGAATTCATTGAGTAGAACCGATTAATTTGGTTTAAGGACCAAAATAGTGTTTTCTTTCTCTCATTCTATATAGAAAATGGGTTTTATTAGGATATAATAAACTGATGAATAGCTTTAGAGTATTTAATTGCTTTGCTGTGAAAAAATAATCTAAAATCTTCATATGGGGACAAGGTTGCTAATATAAAAATAAATACTATACTATAATATATTATCAGCCTTATAACATATTTAAGTATATATTATCTAAGCATATGCTATTTATATGCACACCTTAGTATGGGACTTTGTTATATATAACAAACACATGAATTATACTGTTCTTTACATTTTTATTCTAAAAACTCATGTCTCAAGTAAATACCTTTGACTTTATGAAATACATGATAATTGCACATATGCCTATACTTAAGGATGATTGATTTTAAATGTGAAGCCATACAGACAAATAGCTTCTTTGAAGTACAGATAAGTAGCTTATCACAAACCAGGAGAAAAATGTGACTTAATGACAAAGTCACAGTGGTGATTTGGCATTTTCAGCCTCAGACAAATACGTTGTTATTAATCACTTTGACGAGCAGCATGCTGAACGTTTTGAAAGAATATGACACCATGAAAGGAGACATATTCATGTGCTCTCAAATCAAGCTTGGAAATTTGTCTTAAATGTTTGATTAATCATAAAATTAGAAGTGAAGTTAGAATGATGCCATTCTGACATATCACATCTATACTACGGTTCTAACAAATGATAAAAGACTTTATTCTCTGAAGGTTTTTTATGAATGTAAAATGAGAAGATTTTGAGGTTCTAAAAGGGGAGGAGAATTTATTATAAAATTCATTTTCTACTTTGTCTAGTTCTTAAACTAGTCCTGAAGATGCATTCCTTTAGGAATGGGCATAATAGTTTCCTGGTTATATCAGCACCCAAAATACATGTGTGCTTTACTGGATTTTGTCCTATAGTGGGCAAAGTCTAAACCATACTAGCATAAAATAAAACCTTAGTAGGTGTTTCTTTGCCATTGACAGCATGTGTGTGGGGACCCGGGCTGAGGCAGAAGTATTATCAATTCATCTACTTATAAATGTGCAAGAAACTAACTCAATACACATGCTGAGACCCCTGTAGAATCGAAAGCTAGATTATCTAGGTTGCATGATATCAGAGTATTCTGCTCTTCTTGATCCACCACAGTATTTCCTTTTCCTTAAAAGCTACAAAAATATATAAATCATCAGTCAAACTGATTTCCATCAACTTCAGTTACAATATTTCCATTACTGCCTTGAAGAAGAGTTACACAGTCCACAAATTTTATGAGCAAATTTGAACATTATCTAAGTGTCATACTCAAAGTCAGCCAACCAAATGCAAATGGTGTACACCTATTAAATTGCTTACAGGGACAATATGCTATCCTGATATTTTAAGACATTTAGAATGCTGACACCATTTTTTTAGATATCAGATAGTGGGAGAATGCTAAGAGGCCCAGGCAGCAATCATCTACTACTTAGCGTCTTGTGAGGAGCAGATGTTTTCTGAAAAGGCCTCTTAAATACAATACAGTTTTGTTGCTTTGAAATCTGTATGATTGTGTGGTAGTTACATGAAATGGAATATTACTCAGCAATAGAAAAGGCAGAAACTATTGACACATACAACAAGGGTGATTGTCAAATGCATCATGCAAAGTAAAAAGCCAGACTCCAAGGTCACATATTGTATGATACTATTTATGTGACCTATGAGAAAAGGCAAAACATAGAGACCAAAAAGAGGCCAGTGGTGACCAGAGGCTGGCAGAAGGAGGAGTTTATTATAAAGGGGAGGAATATTTTGGTTTGATGGAAATGTTCTATGTCTTCATTGTGGTGGTAATTACATGACTGTATGCATTTATCAAAACTCTGAGTGCTATATTCTAACAATATTAATTTTTCTGTATGTAAATTATTAAAATATTTAAATTCAAGAAGTAAATATTTATTTATATCTGTCTGCTTTGAAATGGGTAGTTAAATTTGATGAATTAAAAATGTTCTGAACTAATTATAGTTTCTTATTTAAAGTGATAATACATAATATGGTTCAGTATGGTAGCCAATGGTTTTCTCTGTCAAATGAAAATGAACTAATGATTTACACCTGAGCATACATTTATTTTTATTAAGCCAAGACAATTGACCAGTCCTGCATTAAAAAACAAATACACAAAGAAAAAAGCAGAGCAATTAGTGTGATATAGTGTTGCTGTGTTAACTTTGTTGTCCTTATTAAATATTTGAAATAAAATACTAAGGTCATTGTTTAAGCCTTTACACACATGTAATAAGCACACATGTAATAAGATGACATGGCTTAAGAATTTCAGAATACATATACATAATTTAATAATACTTACACAAAGAAAATTTTGAAATTTGTCACACATTATTCAACAGCTGTTATCCTCATTAATGTTTCTTCTAACCCTTAAAGACTTGACTCATACTAAACAATTCTTAAAAGAAGAAAGCTAAATATTTAAGCAGTTGTAGGTCTATTATTATTTTAACTAAGACACAGATCCATGTGGTATATCTTGCACAAAGGCTTGAGTTATAGATAACATTAGTTTTAAAATCTGTTTTTAGATAAACTATTTTTCTCTTATTCAAAAGAATCAACCTCTGCATTTCTAATCTAATCTGTTCTGAACCACTGTGAACTTAAACATGAGTTCCTCACGATGCTCCTGAGACCATTCACAAACATCCAGCAATTTAACTGTTCTCTTATTCATGTGTCCAATGTATATGTAACATTCATTTTGTGTGCCAGACACTATTCTTCTTTTTTTTTTAAGACTAGTCAAGTGAAGCAGTGGGAGTGGAGAACAGACACTATTCTAATTGTTGGGAGTGTAATAATTAATAGGACAGACATAGTCCTTGACCACATGGAGATTATATTGAAAAAAACCTCATTACATTTATTTCATTTAGATCAGGAGCTGACTTGTATGTTGTTACGAAACTATAATTTTAAAGATAAATAATCAACATTCGCTTATGAGCAGCACTGACTTGCCAACCAGAATATAAAGAAGACAGCATCCTTTGTTTTTTGTTCCTACCCAACCTGCTCAGTTAAAGTTTAATAAAATTTAGAACTACGTGACTGAGGCATTCTCAATAGTTACAATAGCTAATGCACAGTCATATTCAGAATTCATCATTTCACTAAAGAATTTTATTTAACTTTGAAACTAATTTAAAGAGAAAATCAGTAAATTTCTTTGCTAATGTTATTTTATCGATTGTCAGTTAATATTTTTATGTGCGTACATGTGTGTGCATGTGCGTGTATGAAACGAATGCAATATATAGTCATGGAAAAATAATTGAAGAAAAATGCAGCATTTTTCTCATTAGTCTCTAATCATAATAACTATGCTTACTAAGTTTTGTTATGATAAGTCATGCTTAAATTCTTAGAATACTCTCTACTTAGACATGATGTCTTATTTCTGGTCTATAATCTTAAGTAAAATTTGCTGATAATTTTGTCCAAAGAAAGGGATGTATGTACTATGTACTGAGAAGGCAAACTAAGATTCTGAATTAGAAGAAAATAAAATAAAAGACTGAAAATAATTACTGTTTTTCTAACTTTATTTTAATTTTATATTTGCCTAAATATGTTAGGGATTATTTATGATAAAAGAGGCATGTCTGAGAATAGGTCAGAGGGCACATGAAATATCATGTTTTAAAAATGTTTCTGATATATAATTAGAAGAAAAAAGATGATTACTCTTATGAATTGAATTTGTCCTCCAAAAAGATAGGCTAAAGACTTAAACCCCAGTACTACAAATGTAATCTTAGCTGGAAATACAATCTTTGACAATGTTAGTTAAAATGAGGCTGAACTATCTTATGGTGGGTTCTAATCTAATTGTGACCTTACAAGAAGAAAAACTGTAGACACCGTAGAAGAGAGATGGAGAGAGAACACCATGGATTGTTGACAAACCGCCAGAAGTTGGAAAAGGCATGGAACAAATTTCTCATATAGAGTTCAAAGGAAACATGGCCATGCCAAAACCTTGATTTTAGATTTTCAATCTCAATAACTATGAGACAATAAATTTATGTTGTGTTAAAAGTTTGGTACAAAGTACCATAGTTTGTGGTACTTTGTTTGGTAGCCCTAAGAAACTAAGGTAATCATAAGGCAGCATACCTAGAATAATATAACTTGCTTAAAATTTCTCCTGGTAGCAGTTGAACTCACAATTCATTGAAATCAAAGAGAAAATAAGGTGCCTATCCCTTTTCTCTTTCTCACGTCTTTCATTCCCCATTTATCACTACTACTTCTCCACCTTCACCTCAGCTTAATTGAAATAAAAATAAGTTCATAGTACTCTTTCTAAGCATGCTGACTACAGAAGTAGTTGATTACCAACTATTTTCCTTCTATCAAAATGGCCTGAATGTGACCTATTCATTCATTTGTCCATTTTCTTCTTTGATAAATATATTTGGAGCAGCTACATAGCTGTAGTCTCTATTCTTAGCACTGGTTGTACAGCTGTGAAAAAACAGGCAAAAATTTCAGCTCTCTTAATCTGGAACTTCTATTATAGTGCTCTAGGAAACACATACTAACACACATGTATATAAAGGAGTATTAAAATGTAAACAGATATGGCCTAAATAAAAATGATACAAGAACACATGCTGTCAGGATGAGAGAACAAGCATATCTGAAGAAAGAGCATCCCAGACACAAAACATAGGAGTCTCTGAGCTGGAAGTATGCCCAGTATATTTGAAAAAGAACATGGGGGCTGTGTGGCTGAAGCTTATTTAGAAAAAGAGATGAGGATGTGCAACTAATGGTGTCAAATCGCTTGGAATTTTGAGGGGTAAGGTGATCATAGACTCCAGTTTCCCAAGGGCAGTCCAATTCATCCCTGCTGTTCAGCTGTACTTACTGATGTCTCCATTTTAAATGAACCAGTTTGGACTATAATATATATGGTCATCTTTCTTCTAAGCCATTATAAGTTCTGACTTTTCTTGAGATAGGATGATAAAGGTGTTTCAGAAGAGAATCAAAATGATCTGTCTTTTGTTTTAACAGTATCATTCTGGGCGATGTGTCACAAATAAAATAGGGATCATTGCACATCATCTGTAAAATGCCAAATAGTAAATATTTTAGACTTCTGGTTCACCCAATCTCAGCTGCAACAACTGCACTCTGCTGGAGTTAGCAAAAGCAGCCACAGAGCATCTGAAAACAAATAGGTATGGCCGTGGTCCCATAAAACTGAATTGTGGACACTAAAATTCAAGTTTCATATTATGTTCATGTCATGAAACATTTTTTAAAATATTTTTTCAATAATTTAAAAATGAAAAAAAAACTTATTTACAAGCCATACAAAACAGGCTGAAGGCTAGACTTGCTCCACAGGCTGCACTTTGCAACTTCCTGGAATTAAGTGAAAGGGTAAGGTAGAAGCAGGGAGACTAAGTAGAGGCTATTTTAATACCCCAAGTGAGAGATCATGGATGTGAGGACCAGGATAATGGAGGGAGCATAAGTAAAAAATGGAGATATTTCCAATATAATCAGAAAAATTGTCTTGAACATTTTATGAGGGCTTGGGTATAAGGAACTGGAGAAGGAAAGATATAAGTGCACACAAATATCCTTTGGTCTGAGTAATGGAAAGGAACATCCAGTAGTGGAGATGGGGAAGATTGCAGGTAGAGAGGATTGAGGTGAGGAAAATAAGAAATTCAGTATGGGACATGGTCAGGTTTTGATAATTGTTTCATATCCCATTGATGATGGGGAGAAGGCAGTTGGACATATAGATCTGTAATTAAGGGAAAATGTCCAAATTAGCCACATCAATTTAGAAGTCATCAACCAACATGTCAATGATATTTAGCACCAAGATCTTGAATGCCATCATTCAGGGACTGAACATAGTTAGAAGGGGGAGGGATCCAAGGCCTGAAGCCAATATTCACTGATGCCCACCTACAAATGTGATCCATAAGGAGCATCTAGTTAGGAGAAGACACAAGTGAAGACAAGGTTTCAGGAATGAATGATGGATCTGACTGTATTAAATGCTTCCATTAGCTTAAAGAAGAAGAAGTCTGAGAACTAGCTATTGGATTTAGTGAGATGGAAATCATTGCTGACTGTTACAAGAGCAGTTTCGGTAGAGTGTTGAGGTGATATATTGAAATGAAGTGGGTTTTAGAAAGAATGGAAGAAGAGTCATTAAAGAGAGTAGCTGTAGACAACCCTTTAGAAGAAATTCTCTGCAACTCAAAGGAGAAAGGAGAGGTATAGCTGGAGGCTGTACTGGGTTAATTTTAAATTTGTTTATCATGAAAGAAAGAAAACCCATGTATAAACAAAAGTAGAAATAATAGTATTAAAAAATTGGCATGTACCCATCATCCAGAATCAACTATACCATAATTGTGCCACACTGTTTCATTTATCTTTTTATAGCTTTTTGAAGCACTAGAAAGCAGATTCCTGACCTCATGTTATTTTACCCATACATATTTCAATACGCATATCTAAAATAGGGGTAGTTTCTTTTATAACCACAATGCCTTACAAGACCTAGTAAAAGTAATAAAACGTCTTTGGTATCATGAATATCTAAAAACAATTTTAAGTTGTGGGAAATAACAGCTGAGTTGCATGCTGAGGAGAAAGATGCCATATAGAGGGGGAAATGACAGAGGACCTGGAAAAAGAGTGAGCCAAGGGGATAGAATCTAACACAGGGCTGGAGGTTGCATTTTGCAAGGTGCACACTCAATTCTTTAAAAACAATGAGAAAGAAAAACACATGGGCACTTTGTAGGGAGGTAGATTTGTTTGCTATACATTATACAAAGTCATGACTCTCTCCGTATCCTGGAACAACTTTTAAAAATCCTGGTTCAGCAGAGAAAATTGTCAACCAAATGCTGAAGATTTCACAAAATACCATTCTGCTTATTCTTATGTGGATGACAAATGGAAATATCAGCATAGATTTTTAAAAATTCATAACTTCTGTGTGTTAGTTTGCAAGCTGCCAGAATGCGATATACCACAACTGGAGCAGCTTTTAAAAAGGGGAATTTAATACTTACAAGTTTGCAGTTCTAAGGAAGTGAGTGTCCAAATTATGGTACCAACAAGAGGTACTACTCAAGAAAGGCCGGTGGGTCAGGAGCAGCTCTGTCAGCTGGGAAGTCACGTGGCTGGCATCTGCTGGTCCCCTGCTCCTGGGCTCCGTTGCTTTCAGCCTCTGTTCTTGTGGGGGGGTTCTCACTTTTCTTCTCTGGGGCTGACACTTTCATCTCTTGGCTTCCTTTGGCTCTCTCCAGGTTCTGGCTTGCTTAACATCCCATGGCAATGTCTGCTGGGCTCCAAGCATCTCCAAACATCCATGTCTTTCTTCTCTAAGTGTCGGTATTTGTCAGCTCTGGGCTCTATTGGCTCTGAGGCTTCTGTCTTCTCTCATTTCTTTTGTTTCTGTTGTTTCTGACTCTCTTCAAAATATTTCCACTTTTTAAGGATTCCAGTAAACGAATCAAGACCCACCTGGAGTGAGTCCAGTCACGTCTCTATAGAGATAATTTGATCAAAAGTTTTTGGCCTACAGTGCTGAATCAGGATTAAAAGGAATGGCTGCTCCCACCAGATTGGATCAGGATTAAAATATGGCTTTCTGGAGTTCATAATACTTTCAAACTGGCACATTCTGTGTGAGAATTAGTTTTTATAAAATCTAGCACTGTTATACAATTTCACAATAATGATGCTTCTTAAAAATGATTTCAGAGGAAATTATCAAATGGTAGTATAAAATCTCCACAACTTTAAATTGAAGATAGTTATTTGATATTTTCATTGAAATAATGGCATCTTTCCATCCATCTAAATGTAGTTTTCTCATTCAGTTGATAGATCATTTTAATACTTATGTGTCTTTATCTCAGTAAGGCACAGGTTATTGGCAAGGTTAAATTTATTTAAAAATTATCATTTCTTTCATGGCAAACACAATAAGATCAGTGTGTTATTTCCTGTAGTCTAGATACAACATCAAAACGTACTTGAGAAACTGTTATCTCAGCTGAATTTTAAGTATGCAAGTAGAATTTAGTTTCAAGATTATATTCATTAGGGCAAGCTCAAAGCTAGGTGAGTTTAGTATGAAATGGCAGTGCAAACTTCCCTAACATATTAAATATTATTAATAACTTTATATATTTTTAATTAATTCTGGTTTTGATTAAATAACATTTGTTTATTTTTCTCTTGGAAATCCTTTGTAAACATGATTGCGCTTTTATTGTGTGTGCATTTGTGTATGTGTAGTCCTAAGACTAAGGTAAAATAGTAAAGTGCAGGAAAGAGAGTAAAAATGTCACTGAAATACCATAACCTGGAGATAACAGAAGCAACAACATGATTAATAAATTATTCTCCCCATGCGAACCCCAAACATATACTGGCCCGCATACACTCCCATAAATGTGTATAAAATTGCAATGGTTAATTTTGTGTATCAACTTGACCAGGGATGTTCTCCAGTTTTTAGGTCAAATACTGGCCTAGCTTTCACTCTGGAGTGATGTTCTGTAGATGAAACTAGTACCTGCAGTTAGTTTTCTTTATGTAAAGGAGGTTCCCCCATAATGTGGGAGTGCCTCATCCAGTCAACTGCAGATCTTAACAGCAATAAATTAACATGTCAGAAGTTCCTACTCAACACTTCAACATGAACTCTTATCAGAAAATCCAGCCTGCTGCCTGACCTATGGAAATGGGACGTGCCAGCTCCCACAGTTGTGTGAACCAATTCCTTGTAATAAATCTCTTGAGATACACACACACACAGACATATCCTGTGGTTCTGTTTCTCTGGATAATCTTGACTGATAGAAAAACTGACAAGGAATAAATCTTAATGTTTTCTGTAGCCTCTTTTATTTACTCAATGATATGTTGAGGCTATCCTTCCAAAATGATACTTATTTTTCTACTTTTAAAACTTCTTTGATTGTGGGTACTAGGTTTGTTTGCTAATTTTTTTTGTTCCTTTGACAGTTTTTTGTAGTCTAATCTAACTCTTTTTCTCTTGTATTTCTATATAAGCTATTTAGAAAGACAATTCCTCCTTTACTTATTTTATTCATATTATGTCCTATTCTCTAACATTAAAATCTCCATTCTATCTGTAAATTTTTCAGCATACTGAATAAAATAATAAAGAAGCTTCATCTATTTTTCCCAGATTACTAACTAGTTGTTGCAAGTACATTTATTGAAATATCCTAATTTCCCACCACTTATTTGAATCAAAACACTATCATTCAACAAAGTTTTTATCTGTAATGTTGTTTATTTTTGGCATCTTTGTTTTTTTCATGACAGCTATATTTTCAATGTTGACCACATTTCTGTCACTATATCAGACACCATGACTTCAAAATAATTCTAATGATACTAAATAAGTTTACTTTGTTTCTGGAATTTGATATACATGCAATATTGTATTTTCCCCTTACTATTCAGGATACAGTTGTTGTTTCATTTGTTTGTTCTTCCCAAATTTCAAATCTTCCCGCTAGATTTTGTTGTTGTATTGTTTGTTTTTTGTTCGCCTGGTAGATTTTACACTTAAATTTATATGGATACATTTTATGAAAACTTTACTGCTAGAAATTTTAATTTTATATTGCTAGTGTGAATGAAATTTTTTACTTTAATACATATTTTCATTACCTATTGGGATATATAAGAAGATTTAAGAGTATGTGATCTTTTATATCATTTTATTTATTGTTAAAGGCATTCCCAGTTATTTACTCTGGATATTACAACTAGAAATTTTTAGTGAAAAAATAGAAATTTGTATCCTCCTTTCTGATAGATTCTTCTTCTCTTTTCAGATTCATTGCCTAGAACTTTCAAAATATTATATGGGTCTTAATAAACAGTATTCTATTTTTGCTATAATGAGTAAACATCAGGTTAGCCTTTAAGAATATTGCTGCCTGATTTTGGTTTTAAATGTATGTCTTCTCTTGATAATAGTCTTGCTATGTATTCATAAATCAAGAATCCATTGAATGCCAACTATACACAGAAGGAGATGCAATAGCTTTTCCAAGGGGAGAAAAAATAAGAAAGAAATCTTATGTTAGCAAAGAGTGTAGCACTGTAGAGAGGATAAAGCAAGTACATAAATTTTGTTATGATATAAAGAAGACTATAATTCTTGGCAAAAGGACTGTGCGTGTTTGAGGAAATGCAGGTCACATAATATTGAGAGGCACAGGGAAAGCTTGATTTGAGGGGCTTTTGAGCTGGACTTTAAAGAATTGTGAAATCTCCTTCATACCAAAGGAACATTATTGAGAATGTTTCGGTCATATGGATAATGATTAGTAATTCACAAAGTAGGGTGTGTTGATTGTGTTTGGTAACAAAGCATTGTTTCAGTTTCCTAGCAGCCAAAGCCAAGGCCTTGTAGTAGGTTGTCTGAAACAATGGAACTTATTGGCTTACAGCTTTTTGGCTAGGAAAAGTCCAAAATCAAGATGTCATCAAGTCTCATGCTTTTTCTCAGAAAACTGTAGCATTCTGGGGTTGGCTGCCAGCAATGCTTAGTCCTTGGCTATTCTGTCACATGCAATGCACATGGCAACCTCTCCTGGCTTCTCTCTCTTCCAGATTCCATTAGCTTTTGGCTTCTGGCTGATCTCTCTGCAGCCTTCCTTATAAGGCCTTTAGTAATAGGATTAAGATCCATCCCAATTCCACTGCACCACCCATAAGCTAAATTAACCTTATCAAAATGTCCTATTTCCAATGGATTCATCCAGGAATGGATGAAGTTTATGAACATATTTTTTTCTGATATATGTAGCTCCAAGTCACCATGACTATGATTAATTTGGTTGGAGCAGAAGTAAAGTACATAAGAATGGTAGTAAATGGTGCTAAAATACATTTTATGGCCATATTTTGATGGGCACTATTGACTGTTGGATGTGGTCATTATCTTGATATACTAACCTACTTGTGATTTCCTCAATATCAGTTGTAACCCACCTGGTAAAGGACAGAGATGTCAAAAGATGTCAGAGAGCCTGAAACATTCCTGGAACTTTCTGCCACATGTGCTTGAAGAGAATAATACTTAGGGAAGTGAAAAAGAGAAGCATAGGTGATTCAGGAAACTTGGGAATTAAATACAATAGTTTAAAAATGTTTTTAAAATATGGCAAATGTTAAGGTTATGATCCATCAAATCATGGTTTTTAGCATAATTCTAAAATCAAAACCAAATGCTCTATTCAAAGGTATAATGTAAATTAAACATTGCATTCTTTTCATCCTTCCTTTTTTACTAAACTTCTTAGAGATATTTAATTAAGAAGATGCCTTTGTTTGGGGAGCATCCTAAAAAGTTCTTTAAGAAGGAGAGTATCATATGTATAGTAGCAAGATGAGAGAAGTAAACCCTCACTAAAAGAGAAGTCAAAATATCACACTGCTGAAGGACAATAGAGATAACAAAAGGGAGGGTTTTTTCCCCTCACACTTAATACACTAATCTATATGAACAAAAATTGGAATATTAATTCATAAGTCAGAAGTAAGACTTAGCTGTCATAAAATGATAAGTAATGACACTAATTAAAAAAGTCTACAACATATTTTGTAAATATGTATTTTAATTCACAACTCATAGATTTTATTATTGCAAGGAGAAAGCAACTGCTGAAAGCACATGCTAACATTTAAAGTGCTATTTGCACCTCTTTTTAACTGAAATAGTATATGCATAGGTTTCAAATGGGCAACCTTTTTAGGATTTTTCCCCCTGTATTTGTCTGTTCATACTTATATTTAAATGTGCCTTGAAGCTTCATCACCTGAAAAAGAACTGGATGCTTATCTGCCTAACAAATAATATCTTTTTTCTAAGAAAGAAGAAATACAGATGGTTGAATTCATTTAGTCTCCAAACTACTCTAAACATTTCAATCAGCCGTAAAATTGCTTAAACATTTAGATAACAACTTAGCTTTAATATTGTCATTGGGCATAATTGAAGATCTTAGTTGCAGTAAATTTCATTTCAAGTACCTTAAAGTATAAATTCACTATAGTTTAAGACAGCACTCTACTCTGACAAATTTATTAATTTTTCATGCAACAGTGAAAAATCACCTGGAATCCTTGACGGGAAGAAGACATAAAGATTAAGGTCAAACTGGGAGTATGGATATTTTCATTATAAGGCTCCTAAATAATAAAATATTGATGCTCTTATATTATCTTATATTCTAGAACATCATAATGAAAAAATATATATATACATGCATGCATACATACATGCACACATACATGCACACCCATAAACTCACACACACACACACACACAGTAAAGACTTTAGTAGAACACTGAAAAGAAATATAATAAAGTGATCATGTTATAGCTGTTCAGGTAATTAAATATAAAGATGAATGTTGAAGAACATGGGTTTTTCTTATCACATTGAAACCAGGCCCTGAGTTCTTTAATTTAGAAATTGGAAGATGCAGGATTCTCTGTGATGAACAATATTTTTAGTCAGATAATAAAAACACTGTGTAATTACATATTGCTTTTAAGCTGAGCAATTGGCAAACATTGCCTGAAAGCATTGCTGCTGAGTTGGCCATGCTTTTTGATTCATTTGGAAACCCTCATTTATATGTGTTGAAAAGAGTTATAATTTTTAGAATATATAATGATAAAAGTAGGGGAGCAGAGGGTGAATATAAGTTTTGCAGATTATTTTCTAAGGATGACCAAACATGTAATTATAGTTTTCCTTATGTAAATAGTGGCTTACATATTTTCTTATATTCATTTATTTGTACGCACATACAGCAAACTTCAGTTGAATGTCTACTACCTGCTAGAAATTTTATTAGGGTATGAAATTAAGCACCTAGCTGCTGCAACAGCAAAACAAACAAAACACCTCAATCCCAGGCTTAAAAAGATAGAGGACCTTTGTTTGTTCCCTCACATAGTCTAATGCCCTCAGTGAAGGGATTGGGATCCCACTGCTACACGCAGTCATTTAGCATCCCAGGTACCTTCCATCTAGGAATCCTCACAGTTCTGTCCTTGCTTGAAAACAAGACAAAGGTCTTTCCCCAACAATACCATGTACACTTCCACCTGCATGTGCCTTAATCATATCTGCAAAGTCCCTGTTACCACATGATATTACATTCACAGGATCCAGAAATTAGGGTCTGAATATCTTTGGGGCCATTTTTTCAGGCAACCATATTATATAAAGCCAGAAAACTACATTCTTTCCCAAGGAGATCCAGTCAATATTACATTTACGAAAGCAATAAAAAACACAGAAACAGAGGAAATTCTCAACACCAGTGAGAATTTTAGTGGTGTTTCTCTTCCCTAACTCATAGCTGACATTAACTGTTGCCTCCTGGCAAGAGGGACATCTGTGCCTGAGAATAGAGCTTTTCTTGCTCCCTCTCGTTAGTGAGAAGTTGCAGGCATTTATGAGGTTAATATTGGGCGAGCTCTTCTACAAGCTCTTTTACAAGTCCTGTTGAGCAAGCAACTAACAGGTGTCCCAGTTAATTTGCAATCGTGGTTTACCCTCCACCTTGAGGGAGTGGTACTTCCTGGAATGTTGCATGCAGAAGTAGACAAAGGAAGGGGTAATGACCCATTAGATAAGGGTGTGACCTGAGTGCTGTGCCCTGTTGGATAAGGGAAGCTCTGGGGATAAAAAGGGGGCAAGAAAGCCTAGGAGGGAAGAAGAAGGATGAATCAATAAAAAACTCACTCCCAAAAAGCAGGGAGCCCTGAGTGATGGAACCATACTTGTCTCCTGAGTGCTGATTTCTTAACCTCGACGCCCCTCTCCCGACTCGGCTTCAAGAGCCGGACGCGGCAATTAACAGATGCTGTTGCAGAACTAGACTCAATGACAACAATTGAACCTTAAACTGAGATTAAGAAAGTCTCTGTCTATGGAAATCATATAATAAATGAAATCTTGGCCCAAGTCGAGCTGGCAGGGAGTCTATTAAATCAGTGGATATGTCAAGTGATAATTTCCCTAGTTTCCAAATTTGTAAGTAAAATGGATATATTTGCTAGCTGGCTTGTGGAGTAAGAGCTGTCAGTGGACCAGGTCAAATAGAAGTCTCCGAATCTGCCTTCCCATCCCCAACCTCCATTCAAAATAGTAAATAAAAAAGCATTTCACAGGCAATAATGGTAGTACATTATTACAATAATACAGTGCCACCCTGTAAAGAATGTACCTTTATACAGGTGTACTAAAGGATATCAGCTTTCAGTTAGGGGCCAGAGTAGGAAAAGTTTGTGCATCAGGTTAGATATCATTGTGAGCATCCCTTTGAACTTTGGAGACTAAATCCCACAAACTCTATTTTATAAGCAGTGCCCACAATGGGACATGATTATTTATGGCAATACCCAGTAAAGAAATTGCAACATAAATCTATTAGGTTCTGGAGCAAGGCCATGACATCTGCAGTGAAGAAACACATACTTTCAGAAAAGAGCTCTTGGTATGTATCTGGACCTTTAATATTAGAGGACCTGAATATACATCATCAACTGAATATGCAGTCAGGATTAGCCACTATGAGTTGGCTTCTGTCATACTCACAAAGTTGTGATGGGCCCAGTAGGAATCTCTTAATAAGAGCAAAGTGGTACAACTAGGGTCATGAATAAATAGAGACAGAAAACAAAAGTCAATGGTTCAAGCAGGTGGGCTGGACCTGCATGTCATCCCCATGGTGGCACCAGTGCCTTTTTCTCAGCCCCTACCAAGGGCTGCATGGAGATTCCATTAAGACTAGCTGAGAAAGGAAAAAAAAAAAAAAGTCTGTATATGATTAGCAGATTGTTATGGTTTGAAGCTGTTTAGCTGTTTGTACCCCAGAAAACATGTTCTTAAATTTAATTCATTCCAGTGGGTGTGAATACTTTTGAGCACTTTTGATAAGCCTACATCTGTTAGGATGTGACCCACCTCGACCAGGATGGATCTTCATCCTATTCTTGGGGTCCATTATAAGAGAAAGAAATTCAAACCGGAAAAAAGAGAAAACTGCAGGAAGCAAGAAACTGAAAGCTATGAAACCTGGAAGAGAAGGGAGAGACCAGCAGATGCCCCCATGTGCCCTGCCATGTGGCAGAACAGCCAAGGATTATTGGCAGCCACTCTTCAAGAAGGAATAATTGCTTTGTTGATGCCTTGTTTTGAACATTTTCCTGGCCTCAAACCATGAGCAAATAAATTCCCAGTGTTTAACCTGAACCATTGTCTGGTGTTTGCTTTAAGAAGCCTAGCATACTAAAACACAGATCAATTAGTTTGGTTTTGGTGCAAGCTAATATGAACTGTGACAACACTAAACCCCCACCGCAGGGTAAGCTTAAAAGACATCACTGAGAAAAATCTTCCCATTGAGCAGAGTTCTGGACATCTTTTTTTTTTTGTGGAAAGATAATTAGCCAGTGGCTAGAATATATACAAACCAATGGTCAGTGATGAATGGCCTGGCCAGTTCATCAAGAGCCTGAAATAATAAATATTGGAAGATAGAATATAAAGAGCTAAGGAATGTGGATAGACCTTTTGGAGTTAGCACTAAGCTTGAAGATCATTGTAATGTGTTAACACCCACAGAGAGCATCTAGTAGGGAAGAAGCTTTAAACAACCAAGGAGACAAAATGACTTGTCCAGCTGATATTAGCCAGCTCCTGTCATCATAAACACATCAAAAAAAGTGCTGAAACAGTGATTCAAAAATCATTGATGCATGGAGTTGCTATGGTGACAGGGAATATGCTGTTTTGAAAGGATGTATATCCCTTAGAAAAGCCATGTTTTAATCCTAATCCCATTTTGTAAAGGCAGCCATTTCTTCTAATCCTTATTCAGTATTGAATGTTTGAAACTGTAATTAGATCATCTCCCTGAAGATGTGATTTAATCAAGAGTGGTTGTTAAACTGGATTAGCTGGAGGCATGTCTCCACCCATTTGGGTGGGTCTTGAGAAGTTTCTGGAGTCCTATAAAAGAAGAAACATTTTGGAGAATGAGAGATTCAGAGAGAGCAGAGCAGAATGACATAGCCACAAGAAGCAGAGTCCACCAGCCAGCGACCTTTGGAGATGAAGAAGAAAAATGCTTCCTGGGGAAATGACACAGGAAATCAGGAGAGGAAGCTAGCAGATGATGCCGTGTTTGCCACATGCCCTTCCAGATGAGAAAGAAACTCTGACTGTGTTCGCCATGTGCCCTTCCACTTGAGAGAGAAACCCTGAACTTCATCGGCCTTCTTGAACCAAGGTATCTTTCCCTGGATGCCTTTGATAGGACATTTTATAGACTTGTTTTAACTGGGACATTTTCTTGGCCTTAGAACTGTAAACTGGCAACTTGTTAAATTCCCCTTTTTAAAAGCCATTCCATTTCTGATATATTGCATTCTGGCAGCCAGCAAACTAGAACATAAAGGGAGATTATTCATGGGTTCAAAAGCATCAGGTGCCATTCACCAAGGCTAACCCAGATACTTTCACTACCAATTTCCAATATCAGAGACTCCCAACTAAGTTCTTGATAGAGAATCATCCCTTGAGAAATGATTAGGTGAATCTGCCAATTTAACAACATTGAGCTCCTTCTACTATGGAAGGGAGAGCAAATTATTTTGACTGACACAGGCAGATGTATTAAAATGGTCATGCCTTTCCTACCCCAAAGGCTTCAGCCTACATCACCCTTTAAAATATTATTGAAAGATAATATGATGCAGCAATGGGGCGACATACACCAGGATGTAAGATGCACTCTAAATCAATTAAATCAATCAACACTTTTTCACATAAATGTTTTTGCACCCCAATACATGAAAAGAAAGTAAACTTAAGAGTGGCCCCACTTATCTTGACTTCTAGAAACCCATTTTGGGTTCTGAAGATTTAGAAATTCTGGTCCCCCTTCTAGAAGGAATCTTCCATCAAGAGAGTGAGAGTCAGATTGAAATCTAAGGTGTGATTTATACCTGACCAGTTCAGATTCCCATGCAAAGATCCCTTCCTATTGTATTTCATGAATTCAAGGTTATGTTCAAAACTGTATGTGAACACGTTCTGTCAGCAATAGGTACTTAAAGCCTAAAGCAATACATCTTTAAATTTGAGAATTGTCTAAGAGCAATACCGAGATAAGATCAATATGATTAGAAATCCTGGTTATATTTACTTTTTTAGCAAAGAAATTATCAAATCATTTTAAGCCATAGACTACAGTAAAGCAAACTACCTAAGGTAATGAAAACATTGCACTTTACCAGAGCCCTGTAATATGGAAAAAACAACAGTGGTTAAGAAAGCCCATGTGCTCCAGGAAATACTTTTCTACAAAGAACCACTCTTCCTTATCTTCTATAACATAGATAAGATTCTCTGATGCCCTCCTTGTTTATCTATGGCAAGGCCAGACACAAACCCTCTAAATAAATTTCCATTCTTTATTTTATACATTATTAGCTGAACTATTTTTCCTCCCTGGAACAAAAGGTTTGATAACCAAACTTTGATTAACTTTTCTCCTTCCTCCTGAACTTTGACTCTTCCTTAGCTGAGCCAGCATGCATACATACACTCCTTAACGGGCTGAGCACAAGGTAAAACATTCTCTGGGCTGAGCCCAAGGTAAAGCATTCTCTGACCTACTCTCTCATCAGACCACCCACACTCATACCATTTCCAGACCTACTTCTTGTTAGCCTACTTACTCCTCCCTATAAGAAAAGTCCTTTTCTGCCTAACCTTTGAGACATTTTCAGACCTTACTCAGAAGAGCTTAACTCCCTTAAACAATAGTCCATCTACCCTATTACATTAGTACCTTTCCCCTGCTCCTTCTAATAAATCTTTCAGACAAAGTCTCTCCTTAGCTAAGACCAGGGTTTTTTTATTTGACATATGCAATTAAGGAAGCTAATATTACATATTGGCAGTATTTTATTTAAAACATAGCATGTGGTATACATATGGTGGCCAGTGGGATTCATTGAAATGGAATTGATGTTTAATTCCCCCAAGTTCACAATCATTAACTGTGTATACATAGATAAATGAGCTAATTTTCCTGAGTTATCTATTTATTTTTTAAGTATAATATTTGTTCTCCTTAACTTCTAAAGTTGATCAGTGGGCTAAAAGTAAGGTAATATGTGTGAAAGAGATTTATAAGCAATAAACAAGTAAAAGGAAAAAAATAAAAAGATTGCTATATAAGCTTCAAACAAAATTTTTTAAGGTCTCACACACACACACACAGAACCTTAAAAATATTTAATTGGAATTATTACCGACAATAGCCCAAATAAAAATTAAACAGTAATTCTAACCAAAGGTTTAATGTATACTTTTTACATGATTCCTTTTATCTTTAGACTTTGTAGAGCATGCATGAGCTATGGAAGACACTTCAGGCAGTTTCCTTGAGAGGAACAAAACAGTATGTTTGGATGGATCTTTATTAAAAAGGCCAAATTGGCTGGTGTCATTGGCAACTGAGGGCAATCCCAAGGTGAGTCTAAGATGCCAACTAAATTTTCTTGTAATGCTTTTCATGATTTTGGCAACTTTTTTTTTAACTAGGGCATTTAGTCTTTGCAACTTGCATTGATTCATGATAAGTTATCTCTTTATTATACTGTAAATATATTATACTGTAAAATAAAGGTTCATAATCACATAGATGGGAAGATAGATCTTCTGCAGGTTAAAAAAATCGAGCTTTAAGGAGACTTAAACACACAATGTCTCCTTTCTTCCTTCCGTCTACTCCAGAACTTTGCTGTGGGTTCTGACCTCCCTTCTTCTCCTCCCATTCACTCTGGGGCTGTGGGTGAGATGGAGAAGAAGCACCCCCAAATATATATTAGCCCAACAGCACTAAGTCTCCTTCTTTATTATTAGGAAAATGAAACAAAGAAAAATGGTGTCATGGACATAAACAGCATTGTCAAGTATATTAGTTGAAGTATTTTTCTTTTTTGTATTGAGTCCTCAAATTTAATAGGTTAATATGCCTTGTATATATACATATATCAAAATGCTCTTCTTTTATATGAAGAAGTCTAGCATTTATGGAATGTCACAGTCCAGTTGATCATTAATTATTGGTTCCTTTAGAATTGGAATTATGTCATTGCTTTTATATATTTTTTTCACAAGAAGGCCAGCAAAATGAATATCACATAGTTAATATGCAAAACTACCTGAGGATTTGCATTGACAAAACTGAAATTTCATTACTAGAAATATTTCTTCACCTTTCTATGAAAGAAAAGAATGATTCATTGCTACTAGTGATGGGTAAATCAATTTTTAATTGTCACTATTTCTAAATGAAAGTAATCTTTTGCTCTTTCATTTCACTTTCTCTTATAAAGGAGGAAGAATGAAAACTGAAACATAAATCAGTAGTAAGTTGAACAGATTTAAACAGAAAGAGGAATTCTACCTTCTCCCAGTCCTGGGTGATGTTATATTAACAGGACAGATTTTCCTTTTCCTTCAAATGTTCATCAAAGCTATTCATCTATAAAAGGAAAGCATAATGTTTTCTATGGCTGAAGGCAAGGTGAATTTTATTTTCAGAGGAACTTGTCTTTTTCCTGGAAACTCAGTAATGACCACTGAGGGAGCTGACATGTGGTTCTAAAACTAATGTTTTGTCTTGGTCATTAAGCTAGAAGGCTGGGTTACCTCAGTAATTAAAAAGCTCAATTCACTTGAGTCAAGAGACCTGCCTACAGCCAGTGGTGCTGGCCAGACTGCTCTAGGCAGGAGGCAACATTCCAGCTGAGAGAGGTTTTTAAAGTTTAACTTGAAAACATGCTAAGAGCCTCTGATCCCATCAGGTGGCTACTTGTAGAATATATTCTGCCACCATTAGCTGATCTGGGGAATAATTTGCCTGCTCTTCAAAAAAAAAGTTGCCTGAGAATCCAGGCTTTCCCAGGCTAGGAGTAGCAGACCGCAAGACTATTTGAAAGTATAGCTAGCTGGGCCACGAAAGGAAAATTAACACCTGTCATAATAATTGCACTTCTTCTTCATATATTCATAAGAAAAGATCATCTTTATCATTTTGTCAAAATCAGTAGTTTTGTTTCTCAGCTGTAGAATAGTGGTTGCATCTGTTTGACAGAGCAAGAAGTTTCCAGGTCCTTAACTTGCTCTTAAAAATGGTATAATCAAAAAGACAAGGACTATTTTTCTTTAGACATTGTTTTCTTATTTTACTTCACCAAATAATTACTTTGGGGTAGTTAATAAATATGTATTAAGTTCTGTGTCAGACAAAATGACAAAAAATGGATGAACAAAATTCGTCTCCCAAAGTGCTTACAAACTGTGCCTGTTTGAAACAATTACATATATTAAAAAAGCCATATTTTAATCCTGATCCATTTTGGGAGGCAGCTGTTTCTTCTAATTCCTATCCAGCACTCTAGGTTGGAGGCTTGATTAGATTATCTCCATGGAGATGTGACTTGAGTATGGGTATTTAACTTTGATTAGAGAGAGATGTGACTCCACCCATTCCAGGTGGGTCTTGATTAATTTACTGGAATCCTTTAAAAAAGGAAATATTTTGGAAAAAGCTTCAGAGTCACGAGATCCATGAGAGCCTCAAGCACCCACACAAGCAGAGACCTTTGGAGATGAAGAAAGAATACGCCCTAGGAGGAGCTTCCTGAAATAAGAAGCCTGGAGAAAAAGCTAGCAGATATCACCATGTTCACCATGTGCCTTTTCAGTTGATAGACAAACCCTGAACTTCATTGGCCTTTCTTGAATGAAGATAACCTCTTGTCGGTGTCTTAACTTAGACATTTTTATAGACTTGCTTTAATTGGGACATTTTCATGACCTTAAAACTGTAAACTTACAACTTAATAAATTCCCCCTTATAAAAGCTATCCTGTTTCTCGTATATTGCATTCTGGCAGCTTACAAAGTAGAACACAAACAAACTTAGAAAAAAAGAGGAAACTATGAAAGTGATATTAAGAATATATTAAGTTTTATGATACTGCAAAGATTCATTAAAAATTCACATGGTTTATAGATTGGTCTGGCCCAGAGTAGTTGGGGATTTTCATAGAGGGCATGAGAATGTTTCCTATGTTCACTTTTCTAAAACATAGGTGTTAACAAAAGCTTTCATCAAAACATGATATTCTGTTTAGCTATTTAGACTCCTAGGGATTTTGAACTTTTTATGGAGAAATGTGTAACATAGGTATATAGAAACCCATTAGTGGTGACATTGGATTTTTCCAAATAAGAGGGGAAATATTAAAAAAAAAAAAGTTGCAAAATGGAACATCAACCACTTACTGCTTTTATTCTACAGTATTCTAAATACTTGATCCAAGACTTTGAAAAAGGCATTGTTCTATATCTTCATTTTTACAGCATTGATTCTGTAAAAATACTAACAATACCAAATCTTGAGAAAGGCCAGAGTAAGAATATGATTAATGCCTTCAAAGCACATGTAAGAACTTCTCTAGAGAATTTTGAGGTCTCCAGTTAATCACTTAATTAAAAATTGACAATTCCACAACAATACATATAAGCTGAAGAGGGAGTAGTTTTCAATCCCAGAGAGGTCCTCAAAAAGTAATAAATGTGAAGGATTATTGCCATAATATATGCAAATTCTCTTCCCCCTCACTATTTTTTGTTTGCTTAAGTACAATGATCATAGATAATAAGATCGCATCATTAATTCCTTCAGTAACGAGTCATTAAACCACAGAAAAAACATGCCAGCACTGGATGTACAAAGATTAGCCATGATCTTTACTCTCAGCTAATACGTTCACCTGCACGTGGCCACCACACTTTTTTCAAATGTTCCTAGATAGATAGATAGTGAATGCTGTGTAGGATGTGCTATATGGTGAGGAATCTGATTGTGACTCAAGACATACTAATAGCAAATTTACCTAATTAAAAAATTCATATTATTAGTTGCATCAGTGTACATTTGCTACAGGCAGACCATACTTTCTACAAAGTCAATAGCATTCTGGTGGTGGCTTGCCAGCTATCTGTGACTCAGTCTCTGCCTCTGCCACATGGACAAAGGTCCTTTCTGTCTCCTCCTCACCCCTACCGCATAGAAGGACTTCAGTCAGATTGGATTAAAGCCCACCATGATTCAATCTGGTCTCATCTTAATAAGATCTCCAAAGACCCTATTTACAAATGAGTTCACACCTATAGGACTGACAATTAGAACTTGAATATGTCTTTGTGGGGAACATAATTCAACTTATAACAAGGGGATGGATCTAGGACAGGTGAAGAATTGAGCTCAACCACCCAAGATAGCGTGCTGTCACTGTGGCAAGCTTTCTTAATTACAGACCTGAAATGAACACCAAATCACATCTAGTTCCTTAAACACATTCACAGCCTGTTTCTTCCTAACCAGTGCCAAAATAATACCATAATAACATTACTCTGGACAACAGAAAGGCCATTGACAATAAAACAATGCTGAAAACACCTTTGGGATTCATTTGTTTGAAGAATGAACAGGACCACAAGCAAGTACTATGTGACAGGCAAATGATCAGAAACCAGTGGACAATGAATGTTTTAGATTCTCTTAAACAAACAACTGGTGATGTGTCATTTTCTCTTAGCTCATTGGCCACAATATTAAGGGCAATCCAGTCAGCTGTGTAGAATTAGATGCATGCTTGACTAGTGAAATATTCACATATGTATAAATATAGGCTGAAAGTCACTATTCCTAGGCTTGGTAAATGCACCGTCAAAAGGCTAAGAATAAATTTTCTCAGTCACTCTCAACTACTAATGTTTCTTTTATAGATGCATCTTCAAATGTAAAAAATTGAATACTATGGGATCTACTGCAATATTTAAATCCCCAAGAAAAATGTCATTTTTTTGTCAGTTTTTGTTTGAGTTGTATTGGTTTAATACCCAAATTGAGATCTGCAAGAAGCATTTTTTAAAGTTCATAGCAAAAAAAGTTCATAACAACTTTAATTCAATTTTATTTGCATTTTTGACATAGATACCTTCATTATGGTTTTTTAAAAAAAAGGATTCTTTGAAATTTTAGGTAGTATTTTCTTGAATTGTCAGGCACAGGATGTGTCCCTTTGGAAGGCGATTTTTTTTTAACTATGCTAACCTTCGTCTATCTCTAATTAATTGGCCTTCTTTACAAATTTATAATTTGACAACATACTTGACTCCATATAGATGCCAATCTCTCCACAAGGTAAGTCAGTTTTTGTACTTATTAAATTTACTTAACTATGCCAAAAATTAGTCAATGGTTTCCTCTTTTGTGTTGCCAGGGGGGTTGTTTTCCTCTTTTGTGCTGCAAGAGAAGTTATTAATATTTCTGATTCACATTCCTCAGAAATATTGTCATTGCTTTTTCAGATGCTTAGGGAGTTCTTAAAAGTCTCCCACTGTCAATATTTCTGTCTAAAACTACTGGAAACTTTTGCAAGCTGCCCTGACCCTTTGCTAAAATATTGGGAGGGATTTCCCCAACATTGAGAATGGATGGACCATGCTTGTGGAACCTAACAGATCATAGCGAAAAGTTCTACTACAGAAATGAAAGACTATCAGCCCTAGATTTTCTTCCCCTTTTATTAGATTTAAACTATTTGAAGGGAGGGAACCCGAGAGAGTCTGAAACAAGAGATTATGCCTTTAAAATTCCATTTTCTAAATAGACGATTATCAAGGCTATTAGTAGAAATGAACATTTTTTAATCCCAAATTCATTATTAGCTAGCAATGGGTGATCTTAAGCAAAATCATTTTCTGCATTTTATTATCCTCTTGGAAAAATGTGAATAATAATAAATATGCTTTCTTCCAAACATCATCATGAAGATAAAATCATCACCTTTAAGTTACACAATTATTAAAAATAATAATTTCAATGGCAGTAATATTTCTTATAGATTGTCAGAAGGAACACTAAAAGTAAGGAAAGGAAAAGTTAATTAAGAAAGGGAAAGAGAGCAAGAACATTATCATTTTCATTAGCATTGTACAAATGGAAGTGCCAATTCTGAGCATAGATTATCTTCTGCTAGTTAAGGCATTGTTTAGTACAAGAAGAAACAGAAGAAATGCAATCAATATATTTGTGGAAGAGCGCGATACCATTAAGTTGTTTAAGTCGTTGAGC